>JAUEPT010000424.1:0-22353 GCA_030435635.1 Armillaria borealis | reverse complement strand
ATCAAGATTAGATGTATAAGATCATGCTTTGATAAGTATAAGAAATAATCATAACATTACCCCCCTTGTTAAAGCAGGCGTCCTGACTGCTTTACTTCAGCCCCCCTCTTCCTCTGGTCTGTATCCATCCATGGTCCATATCCTCGCCAAATTCCTCCCTGCTAGCCCAGTAGTAGTCTTTGATCAACTCACTGAGATGTGGGATTTTGTGTTTGAAATACCATGCCATTGTGATGAAGTTCATTCCTTGTTGTACTTGGAACTGTATGTTGCCGTCTTTATGCCTGGAGTTGAGAATGAAAATGGGAGAGTTGTTGTTATCTGCTTTGATAGCATTGGAGTTAACGACGATGGCTTGAACTGTGATCGTTTCTTCTCTGGTTTCCCAGTATTCGGCAATCACTTCCTTTGCATAGCCTAACTCGCTCTCCTTTGTCCATTTGTTTTCTTCTGTTCCGTAGCCTTTCCATGTGACAAGATAGTCTGTGACTGTGTTTGTTGTGTATTTCCCAGTTTCTGGGTCCTTGGGGCCACATACTTTTCGTAGTTTGTGGTCTAGGATGGCCTCGATCCGTATTGTTCTTCATCATTGATGATATCGGGAGGAGGTGGGGGTTCATGTAGCTGGTTTGGGAAAGTGGGTGCTATATATGGCATTAGAAGGGTCTCGTTGAAGACTGGGTAGATTTTCCAGGTGGGCGGAAGCTTGAGCTTGTAGGCTGAGAGGCCACACTTTTCTAGAATAATAAAAGGTCCAACATGTTTGTCATTGAGCTTTTTCTTGGGCCGTTGAGTGGGCCTAGACTTTCCATGGCAACAGCAACACCAAAACCGGAATGAATTGGGCAATTAACGTGTCAACATGGCAATCAAGGCCATAGTGTGGGTGTGAGTGGTTTCGGGTGCACCTCCGTGTGGTCATTCTTCATAATGCAAGATACCACTGCGACTTTTTAGTCAGCGAAGTAGTACTCTTGGTCAATGAGTACTAATAAGAGTTGGCGGTAAGCTGGGAGGGATCTCAATAAACGAGATGGAACAGAATCTGGTGATTGACTTGAATACCAAGAAGCCGTGAGGGGAAAACAAGAAAACGATCTAGAAAGTGCGGAATGGTCTTAGAATGCGGAATGATCTGGAGAATGGCTCTAGATGGTAATGCCTAGCACAAAGAGAGTTGAAACATATGGCAATATAAGGTGCGGAAACTGCGTTGGAAAGGAAAAGAAGAAAAGGGATGGTACAAGGGAAGGGCGTGTATTATGCAGAGGTGAGGGAGTGGGGGAAGGAAGGAAAAAGAAAGACTATGTCTACCTATGTATATTCTGATGTGGCAAAGGATATATGTACAAGCATAGCGCTATCTATGAGCCCGCAGGAGCAGATCGAAGTGTCGATCGTGATCAGATAAAGTCGTGCATCAGCATAATGTTGTAAGCTGGCTTACACTCTCCCCCTACCCAGAAAAGATGGAACCATCGTCGACAACTGCAACAGCGTGAGCGAGCCAGACATCAAGAGCCTCACAGTCTTCAAGTTCCCTACGAGGGAGCCAGCAATCATCTTCAGGGCCATAACCGACCACAGTGAACCAGATACTGGAAAACCACGAACCACGATGACGTTGATCAATAATACGATCAATGAAGTGTTCTTCAAGGCCTTCTTCGGTTAATATCGGGCCAGGACGAGGGTGGTCGCGAGAAGGGAATAATCAGAATCATTAGGGATGAAAGGCCATAGCTCTGAGACATGGAACGTGTTAAACTTAGCAGGCGAATTGGGGATATCCAGAGTATAAGAAGACAATTGAGGGTTAGCACCAGTTACAAGGAATGGGCCGTCGAATCTAGGCATGAATTTAGCGACACGAGACTTGTCACCATTCTTATAGTCACATCGCCGGTGAAATGTGCTCAGCATCACATGCTCTCCCACTTCAAGAGTGAAATCCTGTCGACGGTGTCGGTTAGCATAGGTTGCCTGTAAGACTTTAGCCTGAATAAGATTATCCTTTGCTGCTTCTGTGTCTGCCAACATCTTTTCAATAATTTGAGCCGCAGACAAATCCTCTTTAGAGACAGACGGTGCTAAAGCATCGGGAATCAGGGGAGGAATCAGTCTTGGAGATCGACCCATGTGTAGCTGGAACCAGAAAAACCAGTAGAGGCATTGACAGTATTCATGATACCGAATCGAATTCTAGGGAGTGCCTTTAGAAAACGCAGCAACTGTGGCTAAGAGAGGGGTACTGCCGGCAATAGAGTACGGAAATGCGGAATGATGGTGCTGACGAGGGTTGATCCTATGGAGAACGATGCTGAAACAAGCCCTACATGAGGCAATATGATCCTATACTGAACTGGACAATGAAAACGATGGCGACGTAGAAGATGAAAGTGATAAAACAATCCTATGTGGTGAAAGTGAAGCGATGTTGTGGCATTAAAAGACAAAAGCAAGTCATTGACGTGAGACTCATGTATTGGCACAGTACAAAGTGTAACCAACAACGTTAAGAGAAAGCAAGCGGCAATAGAAACTTGGAGTGAACCGTGGCTGGACTGTTTAATACCAGAACTGGTCAACTGCGTGAGAACTGTGGTCCATTCACTAAGGCTAAACGACGTTTTCTAGCTAATTTTATACTACAAGTCCGATTTTATAAATAGAATACAATCTAAGCCTTAGTAAGGCTGTAAGTCCTTGGCTTTGTAAAAGCTGTAGTAAACATATGGTATCTTGACTTCTAAAGTAACAGCAACTCATTGATGTTGCCATGTATGGATGGAAACCATATGGCTTTCTTGAGTGATGAACGGATCGTGAGGTGCTGTTTAGCTGCAGACTGGTGGGGTATGTCTTTTGTACTGAGGTGTATGCTTGGGTCTACGTCTTCTCCAAGTCTTGGTGAAGTAACAGCCTTAGTAAAACGCGGTCTGTAGTGGCCATGTGCTCAAAATATCGTGGATGGATGAGTGGCCACAGCAATCACGTCATTTCATTAAGTGATTGATTGATGCATCACTGTGGTGATGAGAAGTGATGCGGCAATTCCGTTTTGAGATGATTTGCGATCGAAGGTGCCTTACTGTGATGGAACATGGTGATTATGATGCGAAACATGATGGGATGGATATGGAGCATTGAAGGAGTATGGATGTCATGGTTTTAGGATTGTATCTGGATGTGTGTGGCATATAATGTGAAAATCTGCGGTATTATTGAGAATCGGTAATATGGAGTATATGGGGATTGTAATGGAGTCATTTTGAAGATATTGGGTGATGGATGGATAAATCCGCGAATTCTGAGCGTACAGAGCCTGGAGGCTCATCACCGTGCGAGGTGCAGGTTGGTGGTGTCGAGCCAGACCTTATCTCCAATCTGGTACTCGACGGCGGTTTTCTTTTTCTTGTCATACTGGGTTTTCATTTGAACAGCCGCCTTTTCCAGGGTGGTCTTCGTTTCATCATGTATGAGCTTCATGGTGGCTTTGAATTCTTCGGATGCTGGTGTACAAAGTGGAGCATGGGAGTGGGAGTCAGGTGCGACTCGAGGATTTCTTCCAAAATTGATGAAGAAGGGACTTTTACCAGTGGCGGAGTGTATCCTATTATTGTGTTGAAATGCTGCCAAGGGTAGCCATTCAGGCCAATCGGTTTGTTGGAAGTTGACGAAGATCCTGAGATACTTTTCAACTTCCTGATTAGCTCGTTCTGTTTGACCATCTGTTTGTGGGTGGAACACTGTTGACGTGTTTCCTTTGATGTCGAGCATTTTGTACAAGTCTGTTAAGAACTTAGATACAAATTGCGGTCCCCTATCAGATATGACGGTTTGTGGCATGCTGTACTTCGCATAGACTTCATTGTGTAAAATCTTGGCCCACCCTTCGGATGAGAGAGTGGTTTTACAAGTGACTGGAATGATGGCTTTGGAAAAACGATCAACAATGACTAGGATGGCATCAAGTCCTTTACATGGGACGAGGCCAGTGACCATGTCAACTGAGATGTGTGTCCATGGTTCGGACGGGATCTCATTTGGATGGAGCAGTGCTTGTCGGGCTTGGGTACTCGCTTTGGTTCTGGTACAAGTTTCGCATCCCTGGATGTAAGCTTCCACGTCTCTTTTGAGCTTGGGCCACCAATAATCGCGAAGGACTAATTCCTTTGTTTTCTTGATGCCTGGGTGTCCTGCTGTAATGTGGTCGTGGCAGCATGATATGACCTCGCCTCTGACGCCTGTGTCGTGAGGGACATAGATTCTTTGGTCATAATATAAGAGACTGTTCCTTTCTTTGATGCCTTTCTCATGATTGAGCAAGCCAGCAATTCCTTAATCCCATTTACGATGATCGCAAGTCGTGCTTTTAATGCGCTCATGGGTTTCATCAGTAGTGGGCATAATCATGGCTCGGAAGTGTTCGGGAGCTAGGACTGTCACTTCATTGTTGTCATCTTGGCCTTGTGGATGGTCTGCCCTTCTGCTAAGGAGGTCTGCCTTTTTATTGGAGGTGCCTGGCTTGTGGTGAAGAGTAAAATGATATTCCGCGAGCTCGGTTACCTATCGCACTTGGCGGCGGTTGAGTTTCTGAGGCTTGTGGAAGTATTAAAGATTCTGATGATCTGTCCAGATTTCAAAATCTTCAGTGGCACCCATAAGGTAGTGCCACCATTTGTCCAGGGCGAGCATAATTGTGAGTAATTCTTTATCATAAATTTTGTAATTCTGCTCTGTAACTGTTAAGGCTTTTGACAAAAAGGCTACGGGTCTCCATTTCCCATCCTGTTCTTGGGATAATATGGCGCCGATTGTGCCCTCGCTCGCATCTGCTTCTACATGGAATTTTCCTTTTTCTGTTGGGATGGCTAAGATTACATCTGTGGCCAATTGATGCTTGAGTTGCTGAAATGCAATTTGTTGGGCTGTTCCCCAAGTCCAAGTTTCTTTGCCTGTGAGGCATGTCATCGGACGCACTATATCACTATAGTTTTTAATGAAGTGTCGGTAGAAATTGGTGAAGCCTAAGAACAATTGTAGTTCTTTCTTCTTGGTTGGAACAGGCCATTCTGTAATGCCTGCGACTTTGATAGGGTCCATGCGAATGGAGCCTTCACTGATTATTACCCCGAGGTACTCCGTTTCTAGTACCTCGAACTTGCACTTCTCGGCTTTCAGGAATAGTTTATGTTTCCTTAATAGCTCCAAGATGCAATGAGTGATCTTCCGATGCTCTTCTAGAGTCTTCGAGAAGATCAGGATGTCATCAAGGTATATGGTGACTTTGCCGGTGGCGATGAGATCTTTGAAGATGTTGTTCATCATCCATTGGAACATGGAGGGTGAATTGGTGAGCCTGAAGAACATAACAGTGGGTTCGAAGAGACCATGATTTGTTCTGAATGCGGCCTTCCACTCATCATCCTTTTTGATGCGTACATTGTTATATCCCCAGCATACGTCTAGCTTGGTGAAGTATTTGGCACTTCCGAGTTTATCCATTAGCTCAGAGATGAGCGGTAAGGGATATCGATTCTTGATGGTCATTTCATTCAGCTTTCGGTAGTCCTGGATGGGACGTAACGGGCCATCCTTCTTTTTGACAAAGAAGAAGGGTGAAGCCATAGGGGATTTGGATGGTTGGATGCGTCCTGAGGCAAGGTTTTCATCAAGAAACTTGTCGAGTTCCTTTTGTTCGATAGGATTCAAGGGGTAGACCTTGCAATCTAGCATATTTTTGGCATTTGGAACAAGCTCAATTGCGTGGTCCCAAGGTTTTTGAATGGGAAGGTCATCAAAGTTTTCCTTGGTGAATAGGTCTTCGAAGTCGCGGTATTGTTCAGGGACCATCTGTTCAAAGGTTTTCTTTTCTCTTCCTTCAGCTGCTTTGGCGGCGAGTTCATTGGCTTTGTGTATCGCACGAATTTCAATAGCTTTTTCAAAGTCAATGGCCAGTATGGTTTCTCCCTCTTGGAGTTCCCATTCATTGTCGGGATCTGCATCAGGAAGTATGAATTGGTTCTTTGCACAGTGACAGCGAGTGAAGGTTACACTGCCATGGGTCCAATTGATGCTTGGGTTATGACACACTAGCCAGTCATGTCCTAGAAAGATCTCCTTTGAGCTGAGGTCAGTGATGGCGAGGTCAATCCTCTCACTATGGTCTCCGATCTTGGGACAGAGTTCAGCATAGGTTGTGATTTCTCCCGCCTTATTGCGGGATCCATCAGCGTTGTAAATGGAAATAGGGCTAGCTGTTTTTTGGACTGTGATTCCATGTTTTTCAATGAAGTTGCGATGAATAGAGCTTCCCATACAGCCACTGTCAATGAACGCTTTTGCCTGGATCATGATTGGGTGTTCTATGGTCTCAAGCATGACTGGGAGGAGGAGGCTTTGTTGAGAGTTCAGAGCGTGGATGAAGTATCGTTTGGGTTTGCGAAGTTCATCAAGCCATTCAAGGGCACAGAAGCGTTCTGATGAATGAAGACCTTCGAGGAGGTTGTCTACGACTTCCTCTGCTCAGGTCTTATGAATCCAGTTGAGCAGTATGGCTCGAGCGCTGGACTCATCCTTCACATCTTTGATAGCCCTCCAAGTCCATTCGGTCTTGAAGGGTTTCAACCATTCCTGAGGTGCTACCGTCAGGGGCATGTGCTTCGCGGCCTCCCAACCCTTTGATACCGAAGTATTGTTGCCAATAGGGCATTCTGCCTCTTTTTCCATAAGAGGACTTTCTTGCTTCGGGGATGGCCCGCATGCATCTGCATCGGTTGCAGCAACCTTGTTCTGCTGTAGTATAAATGAGGTATTGTCTTCCTCATCGGGTACTTCGATCATAACTACTGAGTGCCCCCTATCTATCACCTGGGCACTAGTGACTTCCTGTCCTGCAGCCGCCTTCATGTTTGCTCTTGGGGCAATCGCTTCCTCATGGTTTTCATCCAGTTCCTTCTGGATCAGAGTGCCATTGCTGGTTTTACTTCTCGTTGGAGGTCCACTTGCGGGAAGTGTGTCAGGTTGGGCTTGAACCACGAACACGGGTTTACCAGTCTCCCCTGTTCCCTCCGACATTGGTAGCCGCATCTTTATTCCCACTCTGGGACCAAGTACGGTCCTTGTCAGGTCGTCCTCCTTCTGGATCCTTGCAGTATTCCCCACTCGGGAGGCTGCCTCATCAGGGGGTAAGCTTACGCCATAGTCCCCTGTCCCCTCCGGTCTAGTGCAGAGGCTAGCTGTTATGAGAGGTACCACTATGGTGGGTGGTTTATTGCCTGGCACTTTCACGTGTAATGTGCTACTTGTGAGGTGGTTAGTCAATGATGCAGGTTGACTCTTGATGGGGCTCTCTGCCCTCGTTGTAGCCTCATCGTCTGAGACACTTGAGAGGTGTGTATTGCCATCTATAGTTAGTATGGCATACCTATTGTGTGATTCCTGGTGGGGCTGGTTTGAATGACTTTCAGCGAATAGTATTGAATGTGGCATATGAGAAACAAGCACATTTACTACAGGTGTATAATAAGTCCGTCCACTATGACTAGAATGTGTACCAGATCCCCCCTTCGCCGAGTAAGTAGAATCACTTACTTCCCAGCGGTGTCTTTTACCTCTTCGATCTTGGAGTCCATCGAGGGCTCGGTCGTCGAGGCTCTTACCTCCTGCTTCTTCCCCTTGTTCCATGACTGCAGTGGGCAGTTCTTGCTGATATGCCCTTTCTGGTGACACCGGAAGCATTCGCCGTTGTTGATGGCGTCTATATCCATCGGCTGTCCTCAACCGCCATAGGTAGTACTGGTGGTTGTTGTTTTAGCTGTCAAGGAAGTTGTCGCGCCGGAACTCCCCTTGGAGGTTCCGGCGTTATTAGGCCTATTGGTCGGCTGTCCTCTGGTCACCCTGTTAAGGTGCCAGTTGTAGTCGATCTGGAGGACATGGTGTTTCCATTCTTCATAGGTGCCGGGTGGACAGTTGGGCTGGGCATAGATGGTGTCTCTAGTGGTTTTGCGTATCGCTTCTTCAACCATCTTGGCCATTTGCCCCTCATTGTCGATAATATTGGCTTCCAGAGCGAGTTCCTTGAACTTCTGGAAGAAGATGTCGCCCGACTTGTAGTCAGTCTGATGAATTTTCTTGAATGTCTGATATTTGAGTCTGGCATCAGCGTCAAGGAAGATCCGGTCATGGACTGTTTTCTTGAAGTCGGAGTAGAGTGGGTACCTCCAATGACTGATAGTGTCACTGTAGTACTGTCTCTGCTGTAGGTCCCACCAAACCTGGGCTTCTCCTTCAAATCTGCTAGCGCAGAAGACTACGTGGTGGGGAGAGCTAGTAAGCCAGTGTTGATGTAGCTCAAAGTACATTTCACACTGGTTGAAGAATCGTCTGATGTCGACAGATTCTCCCTTGAAAGGCGCAGGTTCCTGGATGATTTTTGGTTTCAATTCGTTCCAGGGGTTAGTTTGGGTGGTGCCGACGACCCAAGGATCAGGCGGCATTGGCATGCCTGATCCTTGAGGTAACAATCGCAGATTTGGATCTGCCATGTTGGGTGGTTGGATGATGTCTGGCTCGGCATGTCCTCCTCCGTCTCCCCCAGGATCAGCTCCGCCGGCATATCGGCCACCCATTGGATGCAATCCGGCTGGACCACCTCTGTGTGTGCGGGGTTTTAATGGATAATCCGGCACCGCGGCATGTCGTGGCGGAGTGTCAGGATCGAGCAGCATGGGTTCCGGCAAGTCAACTTGGGGGGGTTCATATCCCGGGGGAACTTCAATTCGTTCATCCCAAGGATGAACTCGATTCCATGTGGAGGTGGCATGTGCTGCCGCTTCTTCTCTCAATATATAGGTAACGGTCAAATTTCTTTCATTAGTAAAATACATATAATCCCGCCTGGCTATCGTAAGGAGCCAGGTGGGGTCTTTGAGGAGGGAGCACATGAAGTGGTAAAACAAGTCGTCGATGGATGCGTTTTTTAAAATAGGAGGTGGTACCGGGAGCCTACCCATGAGGTATCGCCAGATCGCCTCATCCAGATCGAGTGTCGGGATCAGGGCTGGTTGAGGGTGGCAAAGCTCCTCCAGGGACTCCGTTGGTGACGCCCCAGGTACGTGTCATGGAGACAAGACTGGGCTCCTGACTGGGTGTGGAGAGGTAGGCACTGGGGACCAGGCTGGGCTCGTGTGTGTAGTCAGTAGGGGAGGGGCTGGGCTCCTGGGAGTATGGCTCGGGGTCGACCCTAAGGTGATAGGGGAGAGGTGAGGACTGTCAGGATGGGGGGACAGAGCTTCTGGGAATTCCATCCGTGCCTGGGGATCTACCCCTAAAAGCAAACTCGCTAGTTGAGCGGTATCCAGGATAGGGAGTGCTGCTTCTAAATTGGCGCTCCACTCCCTGTCTGGCGATGTGGTCAGTGGAAGTTGGGGAAGGGGAGCATGGATGGTATGAGGGGGATTGAGTTCGGGATGGGGTGGTAGTGTGCGACAACAACAAAACAGACCTTGACCTGTGGCTCGAGCTCTGGCTAGGAACATTGTCTTCTTGTACGATGTCTGGGACATGCGAGAGACTACTGAGGGGGAGTGTTGGGGATAGGGATCTTGGCTGGTCGGGGATGAGATTGTTCGAGATGGCCCTGCATCTGAAGAACGTTATGGGGAGGGTGTTCCAGTCACCTGTCCCTGTGTTCCATGCATCTGTTGGGAGGGCAATTTCGACATAGGGGTCTATGTAGGGAGCAGATAGGTGGGTATATGGATCGGGAGAGAAGAAACCTCCTGGGTGTTCATAGTAGATGAGGTCGGGGATGGCTGGGCACCTGAAATAAGCCGGGGTTGGGAAGCAGGGAGCGTACTGGAAGAGTCAGCAGAAGAATTGCCTGATCTCGTATTTGTACATTCAGTAGAGGAAGAGAGTAAGGAAGGCCATGACGCCAAGGATAGTGGCAGTCAAAGTGACCAGAGTGCGGGTAGAAATATTGGCGGTGATTTGCATTTGGTTTGGTTCAACGTATGAGCATTGAGAAGAAAGGGAATGTAGGCAGCTTCAAGCTAATTGTTAGACCCAGACCGCAGTATAACAATCAAGACTAAACAAGTGGCTGTATCGTGTTCGTACAGTCACCACTTGAGTGTCAGATTTGATTGATAACCGAGAATCAAAGATCAAACGCAAAGTCTGAGCAGAGGAGTGAGTCTGAGAGTAAGTTCAGTGTATTGAAACTTTAGCTCGAAGCTGGAGAATATACAGCGAGAGCTACACTACTTATATACTGTTTCTGTACATGCTATTATTGTAACTGTCCTTCAGTAACCGTGTGAGATTCGGGGAGAATGGGGAGCGCTACTGGAGTTGCGTGGAGCTACTGGAGTTCATGCATGATGTAGCGCTCTGGAGATTTGGGGACGTGGCTATGTGACCGTGGTTGCTTGGATAAGCATCAAGATTAGATGTGATAAGATCAGTGCTTTGATAAGATAAGAAAAATAGAAAAATCATAACAGTTTCGTGCTTTGAATGTCATAGTTTATGGGATTTCAGTATGGGTAATTGTGGTGATGAGGGATGGATTGGCATGCGCATGTGCTACTGGTTGTACTGGGAGTTGGTGAAGATGGTGATCCATTGTGAATGACAAGTATATAAATATATAATACACTACAAGCCAATCAATGTCCTGTTCCTCTTTGTTGAACTCAAATTGGTATCGATAACCTATATTAATAGTGTGAGCCTCAAAACAAAAGCAAAGAACAAGAACACACACCAAACAACAAGTACAACATGCAGCACAGTCACTCAACGATACCGTGCTATGCCCCTAGGGAAGCGCACATCAACGAAACAGTGGTACACAGTCCTCTGGTGAAGGGGAGAAGAACATCAGCAGAGGAAAGAGGTAAAATAGCTAGTAAATGCACCTTAAAAGCAATGTCCCAGACTTGCAGTTGAATACCATGGAACATTGGAAATAGCAAAATTTAGTGTGGTCACTTGGAACTTGAAGCTTTCAAGGCTGGAAATATGTCCTGAGCATAGAAAAGGTTGAGCAATGTGCTGGAAATGAGGGTAGTGGTGAGTGCAGGTAGCTCGATGGAGGCATTGTGGAAGTCAGAAGTCAAGGAGGTAAAAAATGTCACATCATTGAGTGTCACGTAGCCCCAAGGTTCATGCGGTTCGGACTGGGTCCGAACCAGGTTCAGATTTTTTTGCTAGGCCAAACCTCAAACCTGGACCCACGGGTTCAGTTCGGGTTTGGACCCGGTCCACACAGTCCTGGACCGGACTGCAGCCAGACTATTGAATACGTGATGACTGGGGCATCCATCCAACCAGACGAAGTTCACACACCCGCTTCTCAGCTGCAGCTACCATCCGTCCTTCTACTCAGGGCTATAGAACTGCCTGACACAGCACACCTTCAGTGCCTCCTCGATGGTAGTGTCATCCTGGCCACCAGGAAAATGGTGCATGGTCAGAATGACTTAGAGTTATCGACATAGAGAAAGTGCAATGAATAGAGAAGGCAGATGGATTTGGTGTTCGCACTAATAGTCCCTGGCTGATGTGGTCCCAATAAAAAAACCATAGTGGAAATTTCAAAGTCCAGCACCAGAACTGCCGATGTATCTTTACTACCACCATCACTGTCTGGGCTATGACAACCTCCAACTTCGTTCTGTAGACTGCAACTGCATGCCTACCTGGTGAGTCAATTCCGGTAATTTTGTGGTAGAACTTCTCACCAAAATTCATTCTGCAGGAACCATATAGCCCTCAGTCGACTCTTATGGCAGAGCAGCAAAGCAACATGAAGGATTTCCGATTGGCCATCGTTCACCATTGGCTATGATATACTATGGCAATGCACAGATAAATAGGAGATTGAATGGACAGCGAAGGTAGCTGGTGTCCTGTGAGAAATTTATTCTCATTTTGTTGCATTTATAATCTTATCATTGTTCGATATGGCTAGGTCAAAGTCACCCAACACTGTCAAAATATTTGCGATATGACTCTGTATGAATGGTAATTCTGAATCTGCACTGACTGAGACCAAGAAATGGGATAAGATGTCAACAGAATCAGTCAGGCAACCAAGAGATCAGAGTATTTCTCATGAACATATATATCTATCTAACAAGGTATTCTAGTCCAAGGCAAAGTGACTCATTATCCCCTTTGCTATTGATAACGAAAGGCGAAGGAAGGGACGGTGAAGTGGGAATATTGGGTAAAAGCACCAGCTGGTATGTCACTTTCAACATTGTGGTGAAGCCAGTGCTCATCTGTCTGTTCACCATGGTAGTACTCTGTCCTGTGTCTTTCCTTCTTCCTTGGCCAGCAGCATGCACATTCCTATTGACTCGGGATCATCCACCAGAATGCTGTTGCCCACCTGGCAGTGCCTGCACCTCTTCAGCAAGCGCTGGTTCCACTATACCACTCACAGTGCTTTTTTTTCATCTCCATACATGGGCACGTTGCTAGGTTTTCCAAGCAGCACATCATAGTTATCCTCAGTACCCCACTCTACCCTACTTTTGGACCATCAGTACGAGCAGGGCAGTGATGAAAAGTGTGCCGATGGTGAAAGATGCTGCCATGGTAATGAGGTCTTGGTCAATTATCACTGGTAAAGTGAGGATGCCTGTATGTCAGCGCTTCAGCCTTGGTGACTGCTGCACTGGAGGGAATTGTCTGAGAGGATTCTATGCTCACGTCGCAGTAGATTGAAGTGAGTTATAGCCACTTGTTGTTGAAGTACTCGAGTTCTAATAGTTGTGATTTCATGGCCTAAGCCAAGGGGGTTCCAAAAAATAAAAAAAGACATAGGGTCGATTAAAATATTTCATGCATCCTATGGACCCTCCCTCCCTATCACATGAGCATATGACATCATACATTCCATATAGGGAATACCGGGACCGGAGTGTTTGGTACTATCAGCCCCACACATTCTCCATCTCCCTTCCCATCCCATCGCGAGCTCAATTCCTTCGCTTCCCTTTCCTGCACGCCCCACATGACCATCCAACCAGTACATAGTCTACCTCAAGACATGTCAAGTGGTACTGTATAGCCAGTAAGTCTCATATTCATCCATCTAAGTGTGTTACTTACCCAAACTGTTTCACAGCCTTTCCTACAGCACATCGCTGCCAGTGGACATTCCTCCACCTCAACAACATGGCTGCATAGGCACTCTCTCAGTGACCCGGTATCTATGGCCTTCCATTTCCTTGTTGATCTCCGTGGTGCAGCGTTATTGGAGCCGTCTTCTTGCTGATGCCCCGTAACAATCAAATCACTCCCAGAAGCCACGTCAGGAGGGTTGACTGAGGGTGTGAGTGCAGCCGATGGTTCTGAAGACACCATGGACATGGAATCTGGCACCAATGTAGGATCTGTAGAATGAGAAGGCGAGCCCGACAAGGATTGGTTGAAGGGAAGGCTGGCTACAGGGCATGGGTCGAATTCATCGGTACGTTCGTATGCTTCTGATGTTCTCGTCTCATTTTCTGACATGTCATCTAGCCCTAGGTTGGAGCTGTCATCACTCAAATCTTCATCCTCATCACTACCATTGTCTTCACCTTCGTCTGATGACGAGGACGTACTCCTTTCATTGCTTAAATCTGGATGTGCCTCATCGTCGTCTATTTCTATCAGATTGCTGTTCATGCTGGTCATACTACTATCGTTGTTACTGGAAGTCAAATCAGTAGTTCTGTGCAATAGAATGAGTTCTTTTCTTGTTGATCTCTTAGAGATGCTGCACTTACCTTCAGACAATTGCAGTGGTATGCACGTCAGAAATTACAAGCACACCAAGCACACTTTTCTTCCTTTTATTTGGGCCCCTTGTCCTCATAACCTTTTTCCGGTTCTTCCATACCTTGTTCATTGCCTTGAGTTCTCCATTCGTGATTGTCCACAGGGCTGCATAGCGATCGAGTTTAGTAGCTGGGTGGTGATTCATAAAGTGATATTTTGCCATGTACTTCCAAATGGCGGGTGCGTTCTCTGGGCAGATAAGACAACAAAAAGGGACATTGGAACATGGTGCAGTCTTTCTGGAAATCTTTGCAATGCCATATTTGAATCTGACACCAAGGTTTGGACAGCCTAGTGATGCACGATAATCAGTCTTCATTTGCCCACCAGACCCCTTACCTTTTGTCAAGTAAAATTGACAACTTGACGATAGCAAGCCGCAAAGCCCACAAGGTTCTGTCGATGGCAGAACAGACTTGTTCAAGATATGTGCACCAATATGTTCAAGGAAGCGATGAGGTTTTGAGGGATCCAATGGGACTGATGGCACACAAAATGGGCAGATAGCACCGGCTGCGAGTATATCAACATCATGAGGCAAGTGCGGGTGACTCGGAGAGGTACACAGAAAGCAAGCTTTTCCTAAAGGGTGTTCAGTATGTCTATTCCATTTCCGAGATAGCTAACATACCTGACTTCTCTCGGTAGGGAAAGTGTTGAGTATGTGGAACTGTCAGAATCCGTTTGATGTCTCCCACGCATATCCTTGTGGCCAAGCTGTCTGTCAATGCGACAAGCACAGCACTGTCAAATAGAAAGAAAGGTTTGCCTGTGGCTGTGGAGAGCATAGGGTTGACAGGCTGAACAAGATGGCCCAGTGCAGTAAGAAATGCAGGCTGGAGATGACTGGTGGAGTGCCAGTCATTTTTCAGGGATGGATTGTCTTCTTGAGTTGCTGGAATGAGATCAATGACTTGGTATGTCACTGTAGCCATATCCTCCATGAGCAAATCTAATGACAGTTCCTCCGTAGAATTGGAGTCGATATGAATATCCACTACCTCGCCAATGGCTAGGAATATACATTTCTTGCAATAGATGAGTGTGGCCACGGGCTTGCTCAACATCAGACTGGGTTCTCTGAATGTGGATTGATGATCGATAATCGTCTCAGGACCTGATGCTGAGTGTGTGAACCTGTTCTTGTCGGCAACACGTCGCAGGCGGTCAGTGGATGCTGGCATGTGCCAGTATTTTGATCGAAGGGCAAGTGCACGAGCTTTGCTCAGCTTTTGCCCATCCAATAGTACATCTGAGGAGAAATTCTGGGATCCACTTGTGCTCAGCCCAATATCTTCCACGGCTAGAGCATCCTCGCGGTCTTGAGAGTAAGGTGTACCCATGATGCCTGTAATGGGCTGCACTATCACTGGATTCTCAGGTTCGCCCCGCTCTTCATCCTCATCCTCGTTGTCATCTGGTGCACAAGGCTGAGAAAGTATCAAGGATCCGAATGGCCACAGAATATCCACATCAGATGAGCCGTCCAAAGCAGACATCAGCAGTTGGATTTCTGGTGTTTCTTCCAATGCAATGGACTTCCCTTGTCGCCAGCATGTTTGGAGTGAGATGGAGCTCAATGAAACATTGCCTCTCCAAGAAGATGGTGTAAGATGGTCCTCGTTTTCAGGAACTCGGGATGAATCTCGTACGAGTGCTGGGAGGCAAAGTCACCGCATTCCATGATCCCAATCAGGGCGTTTGGCAAGAATATTGGCGACTTCAGTAGTTCCGGTAAGCCTGGTAACAAGCTGGAGGATATCAACATTGGCATCGTTACCCACCATGGTTCGGAGGATGCCAAATAGCTTCTCAAGACCATCGGTACCGAGTAATATGATATAAAACTGACCATCTGGCATATCCACCTTGGCTCGGGCGACACAGAAATATATGTTCTTGATGGTGATCATGATATCGCTGAACAGCAGAGTGGGAAAAAAGTCCTTCTGTGATGATTGGAACAGGATGAGATTGAGGGTACGCTGCAGCACTGAGATAACGGAGCTGCTTAGAGAGGCTCAAGTTGATGCAGATGTATGGGAAGAGGACATATTTGCATAGTCTCCCCAATATTCGGATGGTGTTTCGTGCATGAGCAAAACCAGGCTTCTCACTTGATGTCTCAGGGAGACTCCACATATCCTTGAGAAGCTTGTATGCAAGCCCGACATCCTGTTTGTCATTCGGCTTGAACAACTCATGTATATGAGCATCTGAATGGCCTTCGGATCGAAGATGTGATTGAATCATTGTTGGTGTGATATGGACATTGAGAACGGTGACACTGCAGGGCCTGATGAAAAGATTTCGAAGCCGTTTAAACACATGTCGATAGTCCTTGTCAGCTGTGAGATCATTGTCGCCCACAAGGAAATTCATAAAATGTAGTGCATGCAGGGAGAGGTATGTATAGATGGGAGAATCGGGAGCTAGCTCCTTTTTGCATGTAAGAAGCACTAAAGCCCCACCATGCTTTGTCTCCCCATCAGAGGCAATAGAGACTGTATGAAGCATGGTAATTGTCTGCTGACGATTAATAGCAGTCAGGACAGTTTCGAGGATATAAGAATGTTCCAGGGCATTTTCCTTCTTGCAGGTTCCAGAAACGAGGATTGGGCGAGCTGTATAGAGCCTTTTATCATTGCTGAGAATTGATAGTGCACTGACAGTGGCCTGTATAATCATAAATCAGCATTTGCGCAAAGGGAAGTGACTGTGGGAAAATTATTACCTCAGACACGTAATGGATCTCATCATCGTCAATGGCCTTGAACACCTCATCCATCACGTTGCTGGTCTTGAACTCAAGATCAACATTGTGTGAGTGCTCCCGGCATGGCCCCATGATGATATTTGTTGAATGGTCCCATCTCAGGTGCTTCTCGATTGCTATTTCGTCGAACATCAAGATAACCTGCACTACTCCCACAGGAAGAGATTGAAGGATCGAAAGGATGCCCTCAAAACAAGCAGTGATATTCTTCTCAATTTTGGTGAGGGAAGGTCGACCATAGGAAGGGATGATGGGGGGGACAGTTGACCGCCTCCGAAGGGTGGTCATACCGGGTAGACCAAGTGCACAGTGAGCAATTTCTGCCAGCGGTATACCACCTAATCTCCAGAACAGAATTGCAAGCATTTCTTCCTCCTCTGTGAATGATTTTGGGTGATATACATCCCATGCAGCCGCCTCGTACAAGTCCAGTATTCCCTTTATCCCTCTGCCATGTCTCAAGGTGACCCATATAAGCCTTTCAACGTTCGTAAAATTCCCATGCCCTATCTGCCAGATAAGCTGCTTATAATCATCTAAAGCCCTCACACGAGTCAGCAACATTTTCTCCATCATCAAATGTCTCAAACTCATATCGTTGATCTGCTGATTCTTCCGGCATACAATCTCTGTGAGTCCCCCAAAACCATAGTAGGCGAATACCATGTTCTCGTGGATTCCTTCAGTTGCATGCTTCTCTATCCCTTCCACGATAGGATCCCATCCCAGCATTGTACAGGCTGTACACCTTTCGATATCATTGCTATCATCAAGCTGATGCTGGCAGGTTCTTGCATGAAGTAGCAGGACACCATTACAGGTCTCGTAGTCCCAGGGAAGTGATAGTTCATGATGGAGTGTGAACGGATACAACATATGTGGTGATTTGCCATCAGGAAGGGTAGGCTGGTATCCTTGACAGCATTGAGAAGGTACTGATATTGCTGTAGCTCGTGTAAAGGGTTCCATAACGGTATCAACATCGATAACCTCATTTGTAGGCACTGGAAGCTGCTGGGAGCTTGATGCAGAGGATCTTGTAGCATCATCATTGGGTGACTGGAGCCGTGGGGTTTGTTCTTCAGACTCGCCAGCACCAATAAGTCTCGAAGGTTTATCCTTAGCAAGACTGTCTTGGTAGTGAGTTACTAGCACCTTGGAAAGTTGTTGAGAAACTCACATTGACTGAATAGCTGCGGTGAAGCCTTAAACTCAGGAATCAAATAGCATAGGATCAACGCTGTGCTGTCCAACAAAGTAGCAGACAAAGTGACAAAACCCGCTTATCCCATTCTCTCCCACATGGACAAGAGAAACAAGCTCAAGGTCTGATTTCCCAAGGAAAATATGCATCTTCCGGTTCAAAATCTCCTCCCACAGATCTGCTGATGCAATAGTAGGATCATCGTACAGAGCAGGATCTCCAGAAAAAGCTGCAACCAGGAAGTCCTTTGGAAGAAGTGCGATACTTGATTCCAGGACATCAATGGATTCGTTGGTCTTGGAAACAGGGGCAGGTGGTGGCGACTCGGAAGGTGATGTAGTCCAAGAATCCTGATTGGCATGTGTGGAAAGGGAGATTGGTGGCATCTGGGACAATGGAACACCGTGAGATGGTACAATAGTAGGTGCAGACGTTGTCATTGGTATGGCCCCTGACTTCCCTTTACTGAAAAATGCTAATATTCCCTTCTGCTTCATAGGATTCCGGTCTCGCCCAGATATCTGCATGTTCTCTCTACATGCTTTAGTCCCAAGATGATTGTCATGCAGATTCTTGAGTGCACCAGCTAAACTTGCAGGACCGATACCAAAGGGTCGTCGACATTGCAGGCACCGAATATTGCGCTCATCAATAAGCTCGATAGGTGATGCGAGGTTGGGAACACTGTGTACATGTAGCTGCATAATGTATCAGTCACTATGCTATAGTTATATTATAGAACATACCTTAGGATAGTCCATTCGTGAGTGGATGACTGGAAATTTTCTAATCGAGCCCAAATCCAGCGACTGCCACCTTGTGTGATAGCATTCCTGAAATGGAATCATATTGCATATTATGATTAGATTAGCAAGTTTGTAGCAAGTATCACCGAAAATACACCAGAGATAAGGCTAAAAAGATGAAAGACAGGTTTTAAACCTCAGAAATAGCTGTAACAATACAAAAATCCTGGGGGTCATATAAACTTTTTCGTGACCGGTGCATGACCCTCCCTCCCTGCCCAGTGTTCCGGGCCAACATTCCGGTACCCCCTTGGCCTAAGCTGCTTTCTGTATGCGCAAGATGCCCGTTTTTACAGTGTATATGACTGTACACCTATTGGAAGCTGGGACCACTCTCCTTGATAGGATTGGAGAGACTTCTTACTTGTTGTCACATTCAGCTCATCTATATCACACCCTCCTCTGGTAGTAGGTACCATTCTCGACACTCGAATCTCAATCCACAAGGAGAGGCACCCATCATACATGCTGTTGTGCCAGCGGCATCATTAACCGGTGCTTGGCTCATTGACCTCGAACAAGATTTATCACTTATCCTCTTTCTTTCCTGCCTCTCCTACCAGCTCCGAGCACTAGTCATTGTATATGAAAAGACACTGTTTCTTGTGCAAGCACCAAACATCTGGACCTACGAACATGGTGCTGTGGTTGCAGATTTGCTCATTCATCCCATTCCTCCTTTTGGCCACAAGATGGACAGATTAGGTGGCATGCAGCAGGAAGACAAGACTCTTTCTGCGACTGAGCTGCTGGTATAACCCTAACCTTACTGTTCCTATAGGGTTCGACTCGACACAGTTGGGCAGTGCTGTTTTTGACATCGATGGTCACCGCTCTTTTACATGCTGGCACTTTCATCAGCATCTACTCTTCTAGCAGTAACTCATTGTCTTTGTCAACTGAGCATAGCTGATATCACTCTTATAGTACATACAGATGAGTGTCCAGTAATTGTTCCATATAACAACCCTGACGGGTGGGGACAGTGCAACCTGCATGCCCTATGCAACAAGTAGTTCCCAAGTGTCTCCTCCTATAGCATGGAGACCTATAAACTGCATCTCTCCCTTCAAATACCCCAGCCTAGGAACCATTTCTTGCTCTGCCCAAGCTGACATACTGCAACAGCTGTTAAACAGCGCATCCTCCACATTTTTGAGGAGTGACAATGCCAACACTGACATCCGCAGGGTGACAGGTATTTGTAGAGTACTCCAAAGCATCTCAAAGTTCCAAATCAACAATTGTACACTGGTAGAAGCCCATCATATCCTTCTCTCTTGCCGATACTCCCTATGCCAGCCTAGGCATCACCGGGCTGTTAGATCAGCTCAACACCACTCTCAGAACCTTATACACGCTGAAATATTCATCTCTATCCTCCATTCTCGAAACCTGCATCTCGGGCAACTATGACTTTCGTGTCACATACAGCCATCTTCGCCCATTCTGGTACTCCACTAGCAGGTACGTGTACCACCAAACCAAGATGGTGATGTACTACTTCTGTGGACTGGGAGGGCCATTCAGCTTGACAATGGAAGACTTGGATAGTCCCCGGTTCTGGCTGAACTGGGCGTGGACTTTGCAGGAAATCAGCAGGAAATGGATTATTGGTGGAATCACGGGTGAAGGAACGGTGTCGACTGTGCAGACAGTCACAGAGCGGGACCACCAGACCATGCTCCACAGGATCCACAAACAATTAGGGACCCTAGTGGAACACCGTACACTGTGTCCATAATGTGTTTGACTTGTTGGTGCATCTTCACAAGTGCAAGTCAGAGCATGCAGTGGATCATGTTGTGGCCTTGATATTCCCTCTTCGGTTCAAGGCAATACCGATGTATGATGTGACGCAGTCAGTCGAAGATCTTTAGTTGGCCATAGTAAATACTAATAGTATGCGGACGAAACACCAGGGGATATGTTCTTCCTAAACCCTCAACCTGGGAGCGAACAAGCCTGGACACCCTCGTGGAACCAGGTCATCATTGAGAAGCATTTTCCAACAGGAAAAGTCAGCCTGTACGTGGATGTGGGACATGACAAAGAGACGAATTCTGATTGGTATGATGGGATGTGCATTGAAGAGGGCCATATACAGAGACTGGATACAGATGATCCGAAAGGGCTGTTATGATGAGGGAAGCTGGTCATCAAAGATGATGCCATGACGCTGCATTCACTAGAACTAGGAAGTCTTACTCTGCATCGATGAAGACCAATGATTGGCATATGATGATGACAGAATCAACGAGGCAGCTAAGATGATGATCGAAGTCAGAGCTTTTTTTTTGTGAACTCATATGTATCTAACAAATATTCTAGTTCAAGACAAAGTGACCTGTTACTACCTCTGCTATCGATTATGAAGGAGACAATAGCAGAGATGATGGAGGGGAAAGTTGGGTGAACACACCAGCGGATACATTGCTTTCAGAACTGCTGTGAAGTCAGCACTCATCTGTCTGTAGTGGTGCACCTTGTCCTACGTCTCTCTTCTTTGGCTTGCATCTTGACCATTCATGACTTGAAATAATCCACCACAGCGCTGTTGCCCACCTGTGCCTCTTCAGCAAGCACCGGTTCCCCTACACCATGCAGCAGCACCTTCTTTTCGGGCCCACACACAACATGGATATGTTGCTAGGTATTCCAAGCAGCACATCATGGTTATCTCCTGCTAGTTCCTGTCCCACCCAACCCTTCAAGCTTCAAGCTCAAGCTTTTGGACCTTCAGTACCCAATGACAAGTGTACCGATGACAAAAGGAAGAGCCTGTCTTTAGTCACCGCTGGTAGATGAGAGACATCTTGCATGTCAGACTTGGTGGCTACCACACTGGAGGAAGTGGCCTGAGAGGATGCTGTGCTCATGTCGCAGTAGCTGACAGTGAGTAATGGACCATGTTATTGAAGTAAGTACTCGAGTTCTAATGGAAGTCATTTCAGCCTATTGGGTGCCAAGCGTGGTTTAGGATGGCTCTCATTGATACAAATCAGGCTGCTTGTCGCGTTCAGGCCCTCGTTCTCTGTATCACGCCTTTCCCTCGGTACCGGTCCTGATGCTCAATCTCTAGAGAGAGGTACACGTCATGCATGCTATTGTGCAAGCGGTACCTTTCACCAGCAGACTTGGCTCATCGACCTTGAATGAAAGATCTTCCTCTTCCTTTCCTCCTCCCTCTCCTCCCCGCTCCAACCACCAGCCATTGCATATGAAAAGATACTACTTTTCATATGGATGGTATCTGGTTTGACACTAAGAACTTTGCACTGCGATTACAATTGCAACGTTGGATTTTCCTTTTCCCCCTCTTGCTGTGGGACAGACAGATTAGGGTGTCATCGTGCTTGCAGGAGAGCATCGATGCATGACGACACAGCACTTCACAAAATAGTGACTCTAGACATATGAGGAAGAATCTCGATGCTTGTATGGGTAATGCACAGAAACATTTTCGCTTGCATCCACATTGGGATGAAGCAGTGGACTGCATCAGGAGGACCAGACTCGGTCGGCAACCAGAGTATTTCGAGCTATTGGTACAACTCTAAACTAACTGCTCCTATGGTTGAATCGACGTGGTTGGACAGTGTTGCTTTTGATGTCGACATTCTCCATCCCTTCATGTGCTGGGCTTGCTACTCTTCATGAGGTATTTCAATGTCTTTATCAGCTGAGCATAGCTAACACAGCTTTCATAGTGCATTCAGATG
>JAUEPT010000423.1:0-22481 GCA_030435635.1 Armillaria borealis | reverse complement strand
CGTAGCCCATAGCCACGGTGCATAGAGACCCACTCCCTCCAGATCGGCATATCATACTTTTGTGCGTCACTTTGAGGAAGTACACGCCGTCCCATGATGAAGGAAAGGGCACAGCCTCAAAGGGCAGACCATATTATTACCCAGATATCGAAGGCCATATCGAACAATATATAATATTAACCATTCAAACACTATTCATAATGTAAGAGGAAGTGCAAGGAGTTCGACAGTTGAAACTCGCTTCTAGTAGAAGTGGAATTCACGAGTAGTTTCATTACCGAGGATAGGAACAAGGGAACAAAGATGGCGAAGATACGTTAGAAAGAGGAAAAGCGACAGCGATACCATGACAATGAGAGGAAGCTTCATTCCGGGTGTGATGGTCATTTCTGATGCGAGAAGGAGGTCTGTCAGGAGTGACGAGACACAGTATGCAGGGGCATATTGCGTGTTCGTTAAGCGGCGGCATGTTTGGCATTTTTAGTTGCATTCACTGATTCAGAAACCAGTGCGACTAACCCTCCGTTTCTTCGGATAGTGCCTTAGACCTGAACAATGGTTGAGCAAGTGCCGAGGCAAGTTCTTCACTCAGCTTTGCGACGTGAGACACAACGGATAAGGCCTGTCTCATTACGGAACAGGGCCTAAGCATTGTCGGGCAGCATGGCACCACCGTAGACTCAGACTGTTGGTGCTATCATCCCCAGGGTCCTCGAAAATGGGGATTCAGCCAAGACGGGGCTAGTCGAAGCAGTCGTTGAACATTGAACACGGGAGGGTCACGGTGAATTGTCGAGGGTAATATTTGGGAGCAGATCGTCGTGGGTGGCATCGATGGCGGAAATTGTGTAGTATCATTGGGAAAAAGTTTACCGCATGGAGCGAGGGACATTTTTAGAAGGGAAGGGACAGATAGTAGTGAACAGAGTCGTGTCGCAAGCAGAGAAAATGCCTTTGATCGCTGTCCGGGTGTTCGGTCCGACATTTCCGATCAGCGGCCACGACGCTCCTACACTTGTTCCTGGCCTCTATATTCCACGTAAACTATTCGCTATAGCTTATTAGGCGTTTAAACTATGTCATGATTTTTACATATCAAATGGTGCATGTCTACGTTCAATATTAGCAGATTACCGTCTTTTCGTCTGACCTAAACTCGTCTTTAGGTTACTATCCCTTCACAGTTGCGTCAGTAGTGTCCAAAAAAATCCCCAATATACCCTACCATACTATAATATAGTATGCTATATATTTCCGGATGATCCGAGGCCTCTGTCAATGTTCCAATGAGTACCGGTCAGATAAATTTCAGCATCCGCAGAGATCATTCAATGGTGCAATAAGCCATACTTCGACGACATACATTATTTGGAGGACTGCGTATTGCTACTTCCGAAAAATTGCTTCAGCAAAGACAGAATGATATATGCAATACAAAAAATGTCTTTTTGCCAACCTCTTGCACCTCTGCAGACCTCATTCAAGAAACTATTGAATACTCTCGCTGCATATCTACTGCTCTTGATCCAAAACTTGGCATTCACAGCTGCCATATTAATGCATGACATATCAGCAGTGTCATTTTAAGAGTGGAAATGAAGGCCGATGATTTTCGGAGCCTCGAAGGAACGTCTTGAGAGTAATATTCGAGTCCAGTATATGTTCGTCACCCGTTTTCATCAATGCATAAAAATTAGAAATGAGCGCGGATTCCCGCCCGGCTGTAGGCGAAACAAGGCAAGACAGACGTGAGACAACGCACGGACCCCAAATGGCGACCGACATCACAATACAACATACTTGGAGTAACAAAACGAGGCACGGGAAACGAAACAGAGACAGAACACAGAGACAAAAAGTATAGAACACCAGGAAGGGGGATGGCAGGCAATGACACGTATGAAAACGACAAAACGCAGGTGCAGGGCAATTGCGTCCACGATCTGCAGGACAAACAGTGGGCCTGTAGCAACGCTCCAACCTATGACAGCTGCCAAAATGCAGACATTGGGCAACAGGAGGAACAAAGCATGTCGTCTCAACAAGAAACAGCATGCGTGTATCAGTGCTCAAGTCTATGATAACGGCGAAACGCAGGCTTCGAGCAACCGCAAGCAGCCGAGTGCACCATTTAGATAATAAACAATGTATTCGTAGCGATGCTCGAGCCTATGACAGTTACCGAAAGCAGACATCGCTGTTTCGGCCAGAAACAGCATGCATGGATGCAGTACTCGAGCCTATGAATGCCAGAACATCAATATCACATCGTTCGCGGTCCATGTAGATGCAATTGTATCCGACATTGAGCTGCCGAGGTAGGCGTTGACGATGGGTGGAACAAGACATGAATCTGAGTCTTCGGTGAAAGTCAGGAGGCATTTTGGGCAGAGAATAAGCAAGGGATAACTCTAGAAGAATGGTACAGAGTGAGAAAACGAGCCGGAGAAATCAGCTCCTGAAATGTCCGTGGTATATCTGATATTTGAACCTTCACTTTGAGATAGGATTACGTATTAGAGATCCAAGAAAAGGGTACGCATGGATGAGGAACGTACTCAGCGCCCTGCGATGCTTCATCATTGTCACAATGTCTGGATGCGGTGGTAGTGGTATCAGCAATCTTCTTTTTTCAAGACTCAAGGACACAGACACTGTGATGCTCCCCTCCTCTATTACATCTTGACAAGACTTTATTTGGCCCGTTAAGACGTTTGAAATCTGTTCCGCATTTGGCCGTTGACTGGGAGAAGCTGTGAGACATGCCGTTACAAGGGACCATAGTCCATCTTGTAAAAGATGTTGGGGTCGCAGTGGACGCCTTCCTGCAATCACTGCAAGTATGATGGCAGCTTCATTCTTGATATGCCCAAAAGGCGGCTCTCTGGTAAATATCTTGGAAGAGTGGCATAAGAGTGTGGTGACGGTAAGCGGGTGGCCTTACCTCGACAACGGTACAACCATAGGCATAGACATCCCTGGCAGTCACGTATGCCCGGTCAATTACTACGTCTGGATCAATATACTCCGGAGCTAGCCAGCGGGTACTTCCTTTGCTCATCCTAGAGGAGCTGTTGAGAGTCTGTGATTCCACGAACAGGGAGAGGCCAAAATCGGCCAGACAGCAACATAGATCATTCTTTACAAGAATATTTGCCTAAGACCAGTCCATGTCAGAGAACTCAGAACGACAAAGATGAACAACAGTGAACGTACCCCACGTATGTCGGCATGTACTATCGGAGGATTAAGATTGTGTAAATATTTCATTCCTTCGGCAATCTGAAGCAGCTAAGAAAATGTGACTTCAACTCTCACCAACTTATCACACGATGTTTGACCTACCGATGTAAGACGACCATGATCAGGATGCGCTTCGAGGTAAGACATGATATTACCATTGACCATCCAGGGAGATATCAGACAATATCTAGGAGCGAAAAGGTCTTCGTTGACTCCTAAAAAGGGAAGAACATTAGGATGGCGGAGTTGCCTCCATACGAGAGCTTCTTGGCAAAAGTCCTGCGGTAGATTCAAAGTAGATCAAGAGGTAGTTTCGTTTAGTGCGCTTACGACTCACTCGCAGAACCTTTGTTTTCTGCTCCTCAGGGCAGAATACGCGGAGAACCTTCAGACAGACTTGAGCATCGCGAAGACGCCCCCTCCAGATGTCCTGCAGAGAGGCAACACGTTGAAATAAAACAATTAACCAAGAGTATGCCGGTGGACTCACTGCAAAGCCGCCACCCGCGACGGGATTTTCCCCTTCTCTAGTTACGTTTCGAAGACAAAGGGAAGAGGGCACAATGTTCCGGGCCCTGCACAGCGTTCGAAGACATCTCATGCATGCTGTACGATACCTATCGGGATGGCGCACGTCATCCAGTTCCTGACGATTCAGATTGCAGCCGACTGAAAGCTATATCGTGACATACCTGCTGCAGTATATCTATAACCACGGTCACCACCGGTTGCGGCGTCAACTCCACAGTCTTCCAAGAGAAAGGAATATCACGAATTAAACTCTGAACCTGACTGTGAATCCGAGATTGTGCTTCATTTTCGTCAAGTTCGTCGTCGAGTTCGATTTGAGCCCAGTTGTTCAGAGTTCGACCTAATAGTCCGGTGGAGGAAGTGGTGCTTTCGCTGAGGGTGAAGCTTTCAGTGTCAGGTATCGACATGGTTGTGTGCGGTGAGAACAGAGGCGCTTATCAGGCCGTGCTGTACTGACTTGGAGACGACGGTCCGGTAAAATGCCGCAAAAAAGGTGTAGCATCCGGAATAGACTGCATATAAATGTTTATAAAAAAAATATGTCGCAAGAAAAGAAGCAAAGACTTAGGGGATGAGCAATGTGAATGAATAAGTAGGAGTATGTTAGAGCGAGCAACAAAAAGAATCAAAACCTTGACATGAGGTTTGCCATACACATTGTTAGCCTATTACTAGCTCACAAAAGTGTCGTACTTGGCCCAGCGCAAAACGGAGGCTGACTAGACTTCGACCGGGCGAGGAGGAACTGGGACAACCATTTCTCCTTCCTTGTCCCAACATGCCAAGCTCACCCTTTTAACCACAACACGACCGTTAGCACCCTTCGAAAAACCCACGTAATCTCGGCGTGTACCATCCAAACCCTACAACAGAATTTGTTTTCAAATCTCTCGGCATGTCTTTTAAGCGTCTTCGTTCACAGGCCTTGCCAAGCTCATAGAACTGCATCAATCTCAGAGAAGCGGATAGGGAACCACAGCCCATGGTCTTTCGCAGCTGTTTTCTTTTTCAGCTGGCATATTCGTCGATAAAGAGCATCCACGACGGACCTTAAATCGGGTTCTCAATACCCGTGCACGAATCCCTATGGCATATACTGGTCCCGGGATTCACACCCCCAAACAACCCAGCTTGTCCACGCCCATGGTTCGCAGCGCGAAAGACCGCTCTCGTCACCTGGCCGGAAAAGGGGGCTTGCGAAAGCTTTGTGGAAGCTGAATTGGGGACCTTCCAAGGATGATAGGAAGAAGGATCCCGTCTGGCATGGGGCTACTATCTGTGGAGGGGGGCACGTACTATCAGAAGCGTTTCGGGAGCTTGGGAAAAGAGTGTCCATGGCGAGCAGAGCAACGATTGGACGGCGGATGACGAGGATGGGGGTAAAATGCGGACCAGGCCATTTGCAAAGCTCCGAATACAACAGACCTATGGCTGAGATTGCCTGCGTTAGCCGCCGTTCATCCGAAGCTTCAACTGTGTAACAGGTAAGAACTCTTGCTTTGTTCTCCCTCTAGTTCGAACACCCTCCACTGGTTCGTTGGTATCGTAGGGCCGGTATGTCGTGAAACAGGTCTTCGTTGCCAAGCATTGAAGGGATAACAAACAGGAGATCGTCGAGGACTCTGGTGAAGGGTCGCCGCTATGCCATTGATAAGGCGATAATGAGTACATTTGCCACTGAATTCTACAGTTAGACCGATCACAAAACCTACAAGTTTAAAGAGGAGATACGTACTCCAGTCACTGGTAACCTTCAGGCCTTGAGCTTGAGCGCTAGCTCGGAGAACTTGAGCATCAAGGTAGATAGACTACCGGGACCTAGGCTTTCAGGTTTCGCGTCAAGCCTCCGGACCAGAATGGTTTGCTATCGGATTGATTCTCCGTGGCACCCCAGCATCAAAGGTAGGCGAAAAACAATAGGGCAAAGATCTGCTCAAAAAATCACCACGATGCTTCGGCCTTAAAAGATGCTGCAGAGCTGATTTAGGAGAGAAAACAGTACACAGCTGGATACGTACCAAATCCCGGAGGGCTGCGATAGAAGCGGTAGGGTACTGGGGGTACAAAGGTTTCCCCCTTAGTTCACTCTAAATTGTTTGCTGCAACTCGAAACCCGGTCTTCGTTCGTAAAGTGATCCATGGTTGGACCGTTGTGTGTAAGAGACAACCAACGCAATTCGAATCCTCTGTTGCTGAATGATGCGCTTGGGTGAACGACAGGCGTCCAGTGTGGGTCCCGTTCCAGGAAGCTCGCGTAGTCGAGGGAAAATGGAATGCCCGCACGGAAATGAATTCTCGTTTGCGTTCTCCCTCTATCCCGAACACTCTCTCGATACTAGGCGTCATGTAGGACCAGATGTTGTGCGACAGGCTGGGAGAGGCGTGGTGATCACACAGCATGGTCGTGCTACACGCCCACTCTCCTTCTCGTTTTGCACACTAGAACGACGGAGAATTGGCCGAATGACTTTGAGAGTCGTTGAGGACAAAAAAGTTGTACATTTATAGCTGAAGCTGGTCGACGGATGGTTTAGACATCTTTTTGGATGGGACTGGAATGTCGATATGTGTAGGCAAGGGTGACGGAGTCTTGACATCCACGTTCGCCACCAAGTTATGCTTGGGAGAATAACAATTAGCTGGGACTGACCAGGAAGACTAGAAGGGAGATACGTACTAACACTATTGCGGTTACCGATGCCCTTCAGGCTAGCTCAGGAAACTTGGGCAGCATCAGGCGCCTGATTCCCTCGGGCTTCATAGCAGTATTCCGGTTCAGCGTCGTTGCATCCCGCTCGAAGAGAAGGGCTGCTTGATACAGTCGACTTAGAAGAAGAGAAAACACATATATTCTTAGATACGCACAAAAGAAACTCGGGCGACGTTTGATTACGCAAAAGGAGCTCATCGCCGGCCTTGAAGATAACGAACATGAAGTGCTCCGTCTCATCGCGTCGTCAGGTCGTCGTCGCAAGGCTAATACAATCATTCGTCGTCATGATGCGCTGAGGTTGCCAGTCTTGAAGGAGCTGCAGAGCTGATTTAAGAGAGAAGATACAAGGTAGTGACCAGGATACGCACCGAGCCTTTCATGCCATGCAGCAAACAGTGGCCCGTCCAAGGTCATTGCCTAGCACGATTTCCTTCTTTTTGTATCGCGGTGGATCACTACGGGCGTTGTCTAGGGCTGCGATGGAAGTGGTAGTAGCTCGTCGTCATTGTGCAAAGAGGCAGGTCGATATTGCACAGCCACCATGCACCTCTGCAAGTGTTATGTACCGTCATCGCTCTGCGACGAGTTTATTCCCTTCACGAAATCTCCCTCGTCTCCATCAAATCGAGTTGTCTTTGTCTTAAAATGGTAGAACAGTCCTCACTTTGTATCCTCGTAGTCTCCCGCGCGACTGTTGTTTTCAAGAAACGCGACGTGCATCGCAGCCGATTTATAAATGGAGCGCGGTCCATCACAAACGAACATGTCTGCTCGCGCGCGCCCTCAACGTTCAACACTGGATTTGGACAGGTAAGCAAAAAGAGGCTCTGAAGCTCCGCTTGGACCTCAACTTGGAGGTCGAGATTGCCATCCAGGCCAAGGTCAATGGCGATATCACCCTCTCCCCCCTGTGAGTACACGAATTGGTTTTGCGTTGATTGCCCTGATGAATATCTGTGCTGCGGCTACTTTCAGTGCAGAGTTGTTGGCTGTACGAGTTTCGGTACGTTCCTCGCGCATTCTGGTTCGCGGTTGATGTTGACACGCATTGACAGATGAGAGGTACGCACTTTTTCTCCCTTTCGTTCGCTGTCCGACACGCGTCTAGGGAGTAGTGGGCTTTAGCCATGCCGATATGCGCTTCTGCGTGTGCCGTCAGGGAATTGGACGCGCTATGCCTGTTACCGCGGATGGCGGCTCACTGATTTTGATCGTTCGTGGGACAACATACCCACTGTCGAGGCAAATAATTTTGCTGAATCCGAACTGGGGGCTTCGCATATCTGGCACGATTTTTCCTAGCTTGTACTTGGACAATACATTTACAAAATCTGCTCTTCACCCCACACTTGAAGCAATTATATTTAGATCGGGATTCGTCGTTCCGGCAGGCGTTTCATAAATTCGATGACATACACCGTTTTTGAGGCTGTAATGTTCTGTAAAGCGGATATAGGTTAATAGTAACCCGATCCAAAGAGTGTTTGCAAAGCCAGTGGAAGGACAAGGAGATGCCCAGCGATGTTGGGATCAGGCATTGAAGGAAGGAAAATCCTGGCGAGACGATGATCCACCCCGGCCTCACAACAGACTCGTGTCCAAAGCAAGGGTTGGTTGGCTTGTTCCTCGGCAGGAGCGTTTCTTCCGAACGCTATATAATATGCTTTCCGCACGGCGTTGATCGCAGTCGGCCAAGGGCGGCTCGAGGATGAATAAAGGATTAGAAATAAAGGTAAAATGAAAATTTACATAATTAGCTATCGTACGGTTAGATCGATATCACAGAAAGAAATACGGAGAAAGGTGCGTAAATGAGAAAATCGAACACGGACAGCTGAAGGAGATCGTCGAAAGCAAACTGATGAGTGACTCGGATGCGAGAGGAAAGCGACCTGCAGAATATCGGCATTCCGAATGTTATTAAGCCGTCTAAGGCAGATTTTTAGCTTTATTCACCAAGGCAACAGCAAGTGTAACAAACCTTCTGTTTGTTCAGATACTTGGCCAAGCCAGGACATCTTTCAAAGTGTCGTCGTAACATCCTAATTCGAGACTGCTTATCGCCACAGTAGGCGCAGAGAAAGGAACGCCCGCTATGAACCTCCAAGAAGTGCTCTTCATAGTACTTGCCTTGTGTGGTGTACTCGCAGTCCTTGCAGGTCACAGTTGACTGGGTGGCGATCCTAGGATGTTTTCGTTCGAGATGGTCCTCAATTTCATTTGCCAGAAACGTGTCCGAGCATCCGTAGATAGTACATTGGTGGAGAATGACGAGCGGATCTCGGGTGTAGTAGACGAGGGAATCATGGTTCCTCATCCCGCCTTGGACTTTCCGATATCCATTAGGACTGAGAGCAACGTCAGAAGAAATTCCGCTGGTTCCCGCAGAGAACTTGCCAGGGCAAGATCAGGATATCGGTTTGAACATCCGCTGCAGGGGAGGAAACAGGGCTAGGACCGTGTACGAGTTATCAGAGAGAGACTGCCCGGTAGGATGCTAGAGCTTGTATTTACCTAGAACTTGATGTTCCAGAAGTGGGCCGTTTTTGAACAGCCTCAGATTGGTATTGGTCAGTAAGTATCGCGAAGCTTGAAGCCGACGGCGGATAAGAGCTAGAAAAAATATAAGTGGTGGTTAAGACAGTTCTAGAAAAACCCAAGACATGATACAGACTGAGTTCCTGAAGCGTCCATGGCACAGCTGCTATGTGGACCCTCGCTTCGAGATAAGGATACGTAGACATTAGATATCCGAGAAGAGGGTAAAAATGGATGAGGGACGTACCTAGCGCCCTGCAATGCCGCATCATTATCCTGATGCTGGCATGCGCTAGTATTGGTATCAGCAATCCTCTCCTTTCAAGACTCAAGAGCACAAACACAGTAATGTTGCTCTCCTCTAGTCCAACTCCCTCCGGCTGACCAGGCTTGATATTAGCAAACAAAGCCGCCCTGGACGATCGCGATTACTATCGGCAACTTCACGAGTGACGGTCACTTACAGGAGCGCAACAAAGGCCGCCAAGATTCCAAACGCCGTCACGTACGCAGGATTACTCTTCATACTTCCCAAGATAGCCACGACGGCAAATATAAATACCACGAATTGCAAAATGTGCTGAGTCTTTTGCTCCCGACATAAAGTAGAGACATTTATACTAATGTCTGGGCGCAGGAGAGGGTAGAAGAAGGCTGGCATATGTGAAGAAGACAGAAACTATGCTGTATCCGCCTCTACGGTGGAACACCGCCTTGCATAATTCATGGGTTCGTTCCAAAATTGGCTGCTGTAGCAATGCTTTAGTTTGTGACGCCGTGTTGTTTAAACAACACGAGAGGCAGGGCCTGAGAAGTAAAATCGCGGTAACCGAGAAGCTTGCCGAAGAGATTGATGACCATTAGTGAGCTATGACGCCGCGATCGCATGCCATTTACAGGTGCAATACCGACTTGAAGTAAACGATGCATCACGAATAGACACCTCAAGTTCTCACTGTAATTACCATACAAAAGCCACCTCCAATAGCAACACAGCATCGGACCCTACACCGCCTGCAGGCGTCTAGCCAGCGCATGAGAAAACGACACGGGAAAAAAGGAAAGTACAACACACCAATGCTGTCAAACTTGATCTTCCTAACCCGCGTCCTGCTCCAACGAGATCGGTCAAGTACGCTTTCGCGTTTCTCGAAGTTGTATTAAGGGACAACGAAGCACCGGCTGCATAGAAGCTGCCGAGTCGAATTAGAAGAGGAAAGCATGGAGGCATCCAGGAACTCGACACCCTGTCTAGTCGTTGAGAATAAGCGCCACTTGTTCAACGTCCAGAGGTGTGGCAATATTTTCAGGTGAACGTTGTGCGTTTCGGCTCGAACTGAAAGAACGTGAGCCAAGGAGGAAATGTGCCATCAAGAGAGCGATTTCTTGTTATCGATTGCGTCGCAAGTACATGGTTCTGATGGAGTACAAAGCCCTTGTTCAATGCATGGTATAGGATCAATAAATAACACTGTGCATCACGAATAAATACCCGGTCTCTAATCAGAATATCGCTCTAACAAGGCCACCTCCAATAGCAGCACCAGCACCGAAACCTACACCACCCGCAGCAGAGTGGGCCATCTAGACAACACATAAGAAAATGATACGCAAAAACGAGGGATACAACGCACCGTATTACCGTACTTGCCAAGCTTGCTCTTCTTCCCATCCTGGCCCGGGTCCTGCTGGAGACCAACAGAGTTGGTACCCGCTCCAGGAGGCGGAGGCGCGTTGACGTTTGAGTGAGCAGCCATGAACGGCTTGTACTCTCTCTTCTCCGAGGGAGCTGGAGGTACGGATCTGCTACCTGTGGGTGGGACATATGCGGGAGGTAGGGTCCGGGAAGCAGGCGCAGGCACGATCTTCTCGACATAGTTCGCGGGGAAGAGAGCCTTGCAGCCGTTATGCTCCCCGAGCCACCAATCGGCATTGGTCTCTTCGACGATGGTGATGATGTCACCGGCTGCGAACGAGAGGTCGTCGGGGTCAGAAGCGTCAAGGTTGTATGCCCAGAGTGCTTTGGCTTGGACGAGGGCTGGTGGTGCTGGTGCTGGTGGAGGTAGGGAGGGTGATCTAAATGTGGATGAACGAACGGAAGCTGGTGCCGGTGTGGAGGACCCCTGGAGGGAGGATAGCTTTCTCTGCAGACCGGCAGCTTCTGCTTGGGTGACGTACCCGTTGACGACGAGGAAGTCGATGTTGGAGGCGGTCTGGGAGGCGATGTGGGTGAGGAGCGTCGTCTCCATCGTTGTCGTGGTGGAGGAAAGGAAGGGGCAGTTGTCGCCGTTTCATCAGTTTCCGATCGGCCAACTCGGGCCTCCAGGGGCTTCAGATCACGCTTTCTAACTTAGACACCGGGGTCGAACACACCTAGACTGCGAGTCGGAGAGGTCCGCTCGTCTCTGGCTTTTTCACACAAAAGAAAGGCGTGTAATGCATAGTGCAATTACTCGAGATAGGGAATAAATACAGCATGTATGCTAGTACGGAACCCAAGATTGAATATCCTAAACAATAAACGCGAGCCAGAACGCGTGAAAAGGGCACCGAAACCTGCGCTGAAAATAGTCGTCCAATCATTCGCTTCATAACCATCAGCACACAGCCGATTCATGCACTCACAGCAGGGAGAGCGTGATATAGCCGTGCACTTTAGCCTAGATGGCCATCTCGACCTCCAAATTGAGGTCCAAGCGGAGCTTCAGAGTCTCCTTTTGCCGCCACGTAGATTCGGCAGACTCGTGGGGTGCGCCAAAGGTGGAGGGAATAGCAGTGCGAGCAGACATGTTAGTGATGGGATCGTGGATGGCTGGCCTTTTATAGCGCTCCATTTCTAAATTGCTGCCCTCGTCGTAGTAACTGCTCCTCGTAATTCACCATCGAGGCCTGTACGTACGCGACGACTCGGAGGGCGTTTCTTGAAAACAACATGAGGGTAGGAAACTTGTGCGGCGAGGGCAGGATGCAAAGCGAGGACTGGTCTTCCATTTTGCGCGCAAATTCGAATCGCAGGCAGGGACAAATTTGGATGGAGACGAGGGAGATTTCGTGACGAACACCGGACTTTGAGGGAAATAGTAGCCGGATGCTATTGCCCAAATATGCCCTGTATTTACGATGTATCGAAAAGATAATGATAGAATAACCACTGGACGACTATTGGGCAATTGTATTCCCTAACGAAGGTATTTTCATTTGATATTGTGCCCAAAGGATATTTGATAGCATATATTCGGACCAATCATGCAGTGACAGGGAAGTATGTATATTCAAAGTACATCGACGTAGCTATAGTACACACGATCGCGCTGTAACTGCTTCTACTATCACCAACACAACAGCATACCTCGAAGCTCCATGCATATACCCGCCGTGGCCACGGTCCATCCGGTCGAAAGTTAGATACAAAAACACGAGCTCCCATGAGACCAAAGCCTACACGCCGGACACGCCAATCCTGATGCTCCTGCAGTGAGCGTCGGGAGCACAAAGATGAAGTCAAAGATTCCAGTAAAATGACCTCCGAGACTTCAGCCCCCTACACTGGAGGAAACAATAAGAAACGAGAAGGGAAAGAAGGAGATTGCCATACCAAGTCATCTCGCCAACGCGCTTCAGAAGATCTGGTCCTACAGTACAATGAATCTTTTGGGTTCAAGGGAGCCTCTGTTTAGCGTACTGGAATCCGTTGCTCAGTCTTCGAAGATGAGCGCTAGCGCTAGTGAGCATGCTGTGAGTTTAACGTTTATGCAGACCCTAGCATTGACTCACCGGGAACGACACATTACCAGACTGATGAAGACTTGCAAGAGATTAGACAACTCGAAAAAAAAGGAGAGCACTGATACACACCAGATTCTGAATCTCCTCTCCAAGCACCCACTCGACATCGCTCAGCCCAGCCACCAATCGTCGGACACGTACCCTCCACTCCTAGCATTGATCCAGCTCTCATCGAAACGCCACGTACTACAGAATTGAGGTCCACAAGCGATATGTGCTCTGCTTTTTCTTACTCGACTGCTGCTGCTGCCGAAGACTATGATGCCGTTGACGAAGACGTCTTGCCTGCTCCAAACATGAAGTCAACGCCGACCTTTACAGATATTACCACTCACCTTGTGCTCACAATCAACTTGACAAGACCCCATCCGACTCTCGCTACGTCTGGGTCGGACTATAGTGCCTTTGGTGCGGTGCTGTCAATGAGATCGGGACCACAGCACCAAAGACTTCCCCATTCTCAGTCCCAAGCATACTGTCCGAGTCCTCGAAAATCTGTCCAGATATCACCAGGAAAGAGCCGTTGACACACCGGATGGCATGACCTCGCTGCACGACGCGACTTGTGCTGGTGGTTGAATTCAGAGTTAGAAGTGGATGACGTCATGGTTGGTGGTCGGACTTCATGACGTGGCAAAGACCGCGGACCTCGGAGTAGCAATATCATCTAGTTGAAGAAACTTTAGTCTTTGGATCAAGCTTGTCCGCACGAGTCGCGTCAGAATATGCGTAGAATATTATTTGTATTCTCGAGATAATGGTTGGATAATGGTGCAGTTCAATATCGGTCTATTATCCTGTAACTATAACAGATAACAACACGATAGCCACAGCAACTAATTCAGTCCAAAGTCCGGTGGAATGCAGAACAAGTTCGTCGCAGAGGAACACGATGACGGTAACAGGCAAGGGTGCACGGTGGCTGTGCGATATCGGCGTGCCTCCTACCGCCACAACTCTCTTCGACCACCAGCTTCTGCTCGGTTTCTGACCGGATTCCCCGCGCTTATTCTCTTGTTTTTGTCCTAAACCGTGGAGATGATGTGGGATTTACCTGCCGCGAAGAGCCCTCCCTACGACCCACCTTTCGCCTGCATGTAATTCGAGGATCATCATGTCGCAGGGTATCGGCATCTACGGGGGAAACAGTCGCGTGTGATCGCCACCGCTGGCAGTACCACTCCCGTCTTGTGGTCGACTATCGTTCAAGTGGGACCAGTAGTCGAGTCTCCGTTGATGGGAAGCACCCGGCCTTTTCGTCAACTTCTCTATCGGTATGAAGACTTGGACTACATACCAGTATTTTCCCGGGAAGCACAAGTTATTTCATCGTGCGCCTCCTCTCTTTGTCTTTTCTTCCCTGTCCCGTCCATGTGTCCTATTCCCGTTTCCATTGCGTTCCCCCCCTCCGTGCGTCATGTCTTGCACCTGTGTATGGCCATGTTTCTCTTCGAGGGACCAACGGTGTATCTGTCCTTCTCCTTCATCACCTTCGTCTCGCCAAGCGTGGATTCCACTGCTCCACGTAGAAGGTCGGCATTTTTGTATCGACATACTGGGGGCATTCCACGACCGAATTTTTCGTATGCCCCGACTAGTGCCAGAATCTAGTTACGATCACAGGTCCATACAATGCGCATGGCATTCCCGCTCTCGGTCCGTTGTCTTCAATGCACCCCACGAAGAGTCTCTACTCCGCGCCACACATTCAATAGTGGTATGAGCCTGCCACAGTACATGGTTCGGCTGTGGGACCTTGTGCCGGTAACAACACCAACACCAACCCGACGAAGTTTACGCGAGTATCACCGCTTCCATCTCGGCCCTCGACAAGGCTCCACTACAACACAGAACGGTGCAGCTAATCGTTGTATTCGCTAGCATAACTTGTTGGCCAATGCGGATGCCAAGACTCTTCGCCACCCTTATATCCGTATCTTCAGCTTCAGTTGACACCCAGAAGGACGCGGGTTTACAAGATTTACGGCCCTTCGAGCAACGAAGAAAGTCGAGTCGAGAATGTTCGCGTAGAATAGTATGGGTCGACAAGCTATCTTTTACGTCGCGCCCTTTCTTGGTGTGTATCCAAATTATGCGTTTTTCCTCTTCTAATTCAGTTTGCAGTATCATTATCGGACGAGCGGCCTTTTTTCAGGCAAATCTTTATCTTTTCCTGCCGTTTGGAGGGATATGAAGACGTCTAAAGGTCATCAGTACGTATCCCATCTTCTATATTACGTCTATATTGTCGTCGATAAACCTAAACACATATTCCTGATTAGAGCGGTCATTCATTTGTGTTATATATTGACCCTATATCATATTCTCATTGAAGAAGACTTATTGCTCTACCAGATCGATGTTCTCAAACCTCAGACTCGGAGTTGAGAGTAGAAATCCGGTATATGAACAGTCCACCAGAACGTAATCTTCCTAAGCGCTGATCCTGTCCGACAGGTACTTGCCGAGACCTTCATCCGGATCCAACGACAGCGGGTGAAACATCTTGATCCCGTACTGCACCTCCCTGCAAACTATTGCCGATGGACGACCTTACTTCTAATCCTTTGTTCATCCTCGCCGTCCTCGACCCTCCCCCACCAGACTGTGCGATCAACGCCGTGCGGTCAGCATATTATACAGCGTTCGGAAGAAACCCTCCTGCCGACGAATGGGACAACCAGCTCTTGCTTTGGTTACGAGTCTGTGTTAAGCTCGGGGTGGACCATGCTATCGTCAAGACCACGCGAAGGTTTTTTCGTTCCTTGCCTGATCTCAGCCTCAGCCAGTGGAATGTCGCTGGGCGTCTCCTGTACTTGCCGGAGGCTTTGGAGACAGTACGTGCTTTCCTTCAGTGGAGCGGTTTTTATGTTAATCCCCTTTATTTTATAGCACACTGCAGTCTCGAAGACGATTTATGTCTTCCAATTTACGAAACGCCTTCAGAACGAGGCAGAACTCCCAGAGCAGAACATGTTACATCGGCGTGAACAGCATATTACCGCCATTTGCCATACGCTGCTGTCATTGGCCGGATTTGAGCTTGGGTCTGAACATAAGACGTTGACGAATAAACTCAAGCTTATAATACCACCAAGCCCCTCTCCGCTTCCATCGAGAAGTTCAACTTTTCCGTGCAGATTACTGGCGGAGATCCCAATGTCATTATATCGGTTGGGTGGAAGCATCCGGATGTCAAGACCCAACTTGAACCTGTACGTGCTCTTTACTTTGAGTCCTTTTTTTACTAATCTGTAACTAGGTCTCGTGGGCCTTTGACGCTGCTTATTTTCTCGACGAACCTACGGTGTTTCCTCCCCAGTTTGACAGGATTGAAGATACTGGGTTCAAGAGCACACCGCCGCTGGTGGAATTTGTACAGCTGATGCAGGAGGGTCTGTTGGTACCGTTGTGGGAGAACATCCGGGTGCGTAGAGGAACGCCGAGGCTGTGATTTGAGTTTTGACTGGTAGTGTTCTTAGGGTAACCATCCAGATATAGGCTCCACCAATGACCCCGAAGCGGACCTGCACGACACACAGGTAGAGGGAGCCGAAGGGACGCGCGCGCGGTAGGCCGAAACAAACACAGAAGCTTCGGGAATTGCTAATGGGTTGTACCAGCATCCGGGCGTTGGCTGGGTACGATGCAGGAGCGAATACAAGTGCAGAATGAAGCGGTCACCCAAGCCGAACACTCGGAGGATATACGACCCTCCGAGGTAGTGATCAGCAGGATATGGCAGCAGTCTTGTCTCTTTACCGTCAGGAATTTTACTTGATGATGAAGTCTATGCACTACAAATTCGATCGGGGCACTTGAGGACCTGCACATGTTGATGTTAGGACGAGTCGTCGCTATTGAGAAACCGCGCCGTAGCATAAGCGTCTGACGAATCGCGAGATCGTATTCGAATCCCGGTGCAATTATAGTTGTTGGCCTGTGCTTTCAACAAGCAGCGACGTTCATAATCAAAGTCATACCGAATTCAATAGGGCTTAGACTTCTGAAGTAGATGAAGACTAGATTGCAAATGTATTGTGAAAACACAGGCTAGGAAAATTGCACTAGAAATGCGACGCCCGTCACGCCCCCACCCGAGTCATGATCCATACGTGATTCTGCAAATCCGCAATCATAGTTTGCCTCGGCAGAGGGTTCCACGGACGATCAAAGTCGATGGGCCGCCATCTGTGGTAACAGGCATGGCGAGGGCAGAGTACGTCTTCGCGCAAAACCGCATATAGGCATGGATGAGGCCTGCTATGCCAACGTTGCCTAGATCCTCTTCTGACGTGTGTCAGACAGTGAACGAAAGGGAGAAAAAGCACGTACTTCTTATCGTTCGTTTCCTGGTAGTACGCTCTCCCAGCTTTTCCATCAGGAGTACGGGTCTTCGGAAGAATATTCCCATTTGTTCCACGGAGAGCTAGCTCGTCATTGGGGTCAAAGCAACTGTATATGTCATCTGGTAACCTGTCCCCGGCATCGTTCTTCCTCGATATCCGGCTCCATGGTATGCAGTCGGCGGCGCGCGCGGTGAAAAATCCCGAGCAACGAGGTGTGGCGCGTGCTTGCAGCCTGGACTCGTCGACTCCGAGTTTTGTGACCTTGATCCACAATTCCATGTCGATGCCACCACACGATACAGAGTAGACGGAATGAATCCTGCGTCTGCGATCTTGTCGAGCAGGAGGTGACGCCCGGTGGTAGGGACTAGCAGAGGTGCAGGGCGGTCGGCTCGTTTAATGCATCGCAACGATGGGAAGGACGGTGCCCGTATCTGACTCTAGCCCTTTAGCAAAGTCGTGGATAGTACTTGAGAGATGAAATGGTTGGCACGCTTGTGGCAGCTTCCTCCATGATGGTCGTGGTCGCTACCGTCCCATTTATTTTTCTTTTACCGCACAACCGTTTCGCCCGTCATCGCCGCCGTGCCCGGAAACCCTGATTTTGCTGATGATTCTTGGAGTAGTTGGGCTTGCGAGTCGAGAAACATGGTATTAGAGACACTGAGAAGTGATGAAGGAGGGTCGCCGTGATGATGGCGGATCTGGAGTCGGAATCACCGACATCGTCAATCTTGGCTTCTTACTACCATCATGAATAGCTCTACACCCCGTCGTCGATTTCTAGTCCAAAATGCAAGCTCAGATCATCAGACGGACCATTCTCTCAGAATGTTTTGAGGATCCTTGGAATTTAATCAGTACTCGTCGGTGAGTAGCAATATTGTGTACGATGGATCTTTGACCGATTCCCTTCACCTAGAGAAACTCGCATTCCTTTCCCTGAGTGAGAGAATGCATGAAGGGTGCAGATGGGTAAATTCAGGTAAGAGCCGCTTCTTTTAATAACACGAACGATGATGCATGATGCATGATGGACTCAGCGTTGCATATATCAATATCAGCTGGAGAGAGCACCACCTTTCAACGGACAATTTGAAGGACGCACAGTCTTTGAAGCACTCTGGGCATACAACCTTGACGCCTCTGACCCCGACGACTTTTCATTTCGTCGAAGAGACCAACGCCGACTGTGGCTCAGGGAACATAACGGCTGCAAGGGCCCTCTTCCCTGTGAACTATGTCGATAAATGGCGCCTGCTTCCCGGACCCTGCCTCCCGCATATGGCCCACCCGCAGGAGGCAGATCCGTACCCCCAGCTCCCTCAGAGAAGAAAGAGGACGAGCCCTTCATGGCTGCACACTCAAACGCCAACGCCCCTCCGCCTCCTGGAGCGGGCACCAATTCTGTTGGGCTCCAGCAGGACCCAGGCAAGGATGGAAAGAAGAGCAAGTTTGGCAAGAACGGCAATACGGTGCGTTGTATCCCTCTTTCCTGCGTGGCGGTTTTCTTATGTGTTGTGTAGATGGCCCATTCTGCTGCGGGTAGTGTAGGTTTCGGCGCTGGTGCTGCTACTGGCGGTGGCATTGTCAGGGCGATATTCTGATTAGAGAGCGGGTATTTATTCGTGGTGCATCCTGTTATTTATTGATCCTATACCATATTCGCTTTGAACAAGGGCTTTTCCTCTGTCGGATCCCCGTGCTTGCATAGACTATGCTCGAACAATGGCATCAATGACAAGAAATCGCTGTACATTTCCGAACAAGGTCCCAAAAAGGAACGCCGAGAGAAGACTTCGAGCGCGCGCGCGCGTGTCAGGCGGAGGTGGCGGTAATGGGCATGGTGGCTGTGCGATATCGACTTGCCTCTTGCGACGACGACGAAGAGCTTTGCGTGAGTGTTACCGTTTCCATTGCGGCCCTCGACAACACCCATGATCCGCTGAAATACAGAAAGGAGGATATTGCGCTAGGCAGTGACCGCCACTGTTCGCTGCATGGCGTCAAAGGCTTGGTGCGTATCCTGGCTACTACCTGTTTTTTTCTCTCCTAAATCAGCTCTGCAGCTCAATAAACTGGAAACATCATGACGACGAATGATCTGCCTTCATATCCACTGGCTGACAACGGAGTACTTCATGTTCGTAATTGGCGATGAGCTCCTTTTGCGTCGCGAAATCAGCTCCGCGAGCATCTTTCAAGACCAGAAACAACAAAGCATCATGATGATTTTTCGAGCGCATTTTGCCCCGATGTTTTTCGCTTACCTTTGATGCTGGGTGCCGCGGAGAATCAATCCGATAGCAAACTGAAAGCCTAGATCCTAGCAGTCTATCTGCCTTGATGCTCAGGTTCTCCGAGCTAGCGCTTACCGGTCACTAGAGTGCGTATCCCCTCTTTAAAAATTTGTAGGTTTCGTGATTGGTCTAACTGTAGAATTCAGTGGTTCAAGTCCGTGGCAAACGTACTCACTTTTTCGCCGCATCCATCATCGCCTTGCCTACACGTAACGACGGCCCTTGTACTCACCACAGTCCTCAACGAACGACTTCCGATCCTACGATACGCCTAACACCAACAAACCAGTGGAGGGTGTTCGAACTAGGAGAACGAAAGCAAGAGTTCTCACCTGTTACACAGCTAGAGCTTCGGATGAGCGCCAGGCATAGATTTGTTGCATTCGGAGCTCTGCAAAGAGTCCGGTCCGCATTTCACCCCCATCCTCGTCACCCGCCATCCAATCGTTGCTCTTCTCGTAACGGACACACTCTTTTTATCAAGCTCCCACCCCCCTTCTGCTTGGGAAGCCGGGGTTGCGGAGTCGTCGCCGATCTTTGATGTACGAAGAGTACTACTACAAAGACACCATTCAACGTCAGTACTGAGTATTGTTCGTCCCCCCTTCAGAGATCGCACAATAGTAGCTAGGTGGTCTATATGACCCTCACGCACCTAGTTCTGGTATCCAACAGCTCTTCTTGCTCTTCCGGCATTAGTATAAGCCTTGAGCCCTCTTCCGCAATGCGGAGCCTTGACGACCTCTGTGCTCCCCATCCGCTGCTCTATTTCAGACCGAAGACAATGATCACACAGTGTATTCATCGAAAGTCGGGCAAACCACCGGTCCCGTTAAAAGCAAGAGCGCAATGCATCGACAGAACTTCTTGATTTTGTCCCATCGAGCAGCAAGCTTGGCCGTGATGAACTTTTCCCGGTGATTTGGTGGGAAGAAAGAGCGGAAATGATCGAGCATGGCAAGTATCGCAGTGACGGTGAAATTCCTGGATCATCAGAAAGCGAGCACACACGCTGAGATTATATGGGTTTGTCGAAGGGTAGCGGTCGTGTTGTGGTTGAAAGGATGACTTTGGCGTGTTGGGGCAAGGAAGGATAAAAGATTGTGTCCTTGCTGCTTTCTTGCGACAAGCTATTCGTCCTGCTTTTTGTTTTAAAAAACATATTGATATGCAGTATACTCCGGAATCCGGATGGTACACATCTTCGGCACTTCGGTCGGACCGTCACGGTCGTCTCCGAGCGGTGCACACGGCCTGGTAAGCGCCTGTACCCTTGGCACGTCTTCCTTACAACCATGTCGGGTCGGACTCTGGACAGCTGGGCTCAAATCAAGCTCAGCGACGAACTTGTCGCAAGTGAAGCACGAGCTCAGATTCAGCGTCAGGTTCGGAGTCTCATTCGTGATATTTCTTCCCCTTGGAGGACTGTTAAGTTGACACCGCAACCGGTGGAGACCATGGTTATGGATGCACTGCAGCAGGTATGTCACTATTACGCAGCGTTTAATCAGTAGTAATCTGAATTGTCAGGAACTGATTCAACTGGATGACGCGCCCCATTCTGATTGGCATCATACAGTCTGCATGAAGTGTCTTCGAGCGCTGTGCAAGGCCCGAAACGCAGTGCCCTCTTCCCTTTTTCTTCGAGACGTGACTAGAGAAGAAGGATTTCCCATCGCGGGTGGTGGATTTGCAGTGAGTCCACCGTAGTCTTGGGTTAATCGGTTTGTTTCAGCGTGTCGCCTCTGCAGGACATTTGGAAGGGGCGTCGTCACGATACCCAAGTCTGCTTGAAGGTTCTTCGGATATTCGGCACGGAGGAGCAGAGGGCAAAGGTTCTGCGGGTGAGTCGCGAGCGCACTAAACGAAAATACCTGTCGACCTACCATGAACGTTCTGCTGTAGTACTTTTGCCAAGAAGCTCTCGTATGGAGGCAACTCCGTCATCCAAATGTTCTTCCCTTCTTAGGAGTCAGCAAAGAACTTTTCGCTCCCACATATTGCCTGATATCTCCCTGGATGGTCAATGGAAATATCATATCTTACCTCGAAGTCCATCCTGATCACGACCGTCTTACGTCGGTAGGTCAAACATCGTGTGAGAGTTGATGAAAGCTAAAGACTTTTTTCCTAAGCTAGTTCAAGTTGCTGAAGGGATGAAATATTTACACAATCAGAATCCTCCGATAGTACATGCTGACATACGTGGGGTGCGTCCACTGCGGTTATCTTTGTCTTTCTCTGACATGGACTGGTCTTAGGCAAATATTCTCGTAATGGATGATCTGCGTTGCTGTCTGGCCGACTTTGGCCTTTCGCTGTTCGCGGAATCACAGGTTCTTGAAAGCTCTTCTAGGATGAATAAAGGAAGCACCCGCTGGCTAGCTCCGGAGTATATTGATCCAAAGGTAGCAATTGACTGGGCATACATCACCGCCAGGGATACCTATGCCTATGGTTGCACCATTGTAGAGGTAGGGCTACCAGCTTATCGTCACGACTCACCGCACTCTTATGTCATTCTTCCAAGATATTTACCGGCAAGCCGCCCTTCAGTGAGATCAAGAATGAAGCTGCCGTTATACATGCGGTGATGAATGGCGATCGTCCACTCCCACCTCAACATCTTCTACAGGATGGACTAAGGTCACTTGTAATGGCATGTTTCACAGCATCTCCCAGTCAACGACCAACTGCGGAACAGATTTCAAAGGTCTTAGCAGATGGAGATTTCCTTGCAGATTGCCTTAGCTTTCGCGATGGCACCTTAACGCGCGGCAACATAGACACCATTGACGCCTATAATAGTGTTTCAGTCATTGATCTCGACACAGCGTTCCTCAGCTCGCTTTGCACTGACAACAACGCGTCGTACTACCCCGAGACTCCCAATACCTACGACAGCTTTTCTTCCGGCGCCCAGTCCGACGTCTCTCCTGCCCAGCCAGACTTTTCTTCCTTCCTCTATCCCAGTCCCTCCGAAACGTACTCTTATGACTACACTCCTCGTGCTTCTACCAT
>JAUEPT010000422.1:0-22564 GCA_030435635.1 Armillaria borealis | reverse complement strand
GTCCTGTGTTGACGGCTGGAACGAGGACGGAGGCATCGCCGTTTCTGGCGGCATCGAACATGCGGTGGGCGAATTCGATGGTTGCGGCAGGAAGAGACATATCTGGTGGGATGATGATGTCATCGAGTCATGGGAGGATGTTCTTTCTGCTTCCGATCACGTGAGCGCTACCTTCGAGTTTTGTCTGAGTCAGACGTCTTGCCATCGCAGAACACGATTGTGTGATGTTACGTTCACTCTTTTTCGCGTACTTTGCGCTTTGGATACATCAAGCGCAGGAAAGGGGCTCCGAGACCGTTGCAATACTTAGCCATATACCAGCTAAAAACGCGTCTTCCAAGTCCCTGTTTATTGCATTGCTTGACAAGAAGGTTTACCCATGGTGACCCGCGTTCCTTTTTTATGATGGCCGAGCGTGCCCGAAAACTGCAACGTCAAAAAGCAATAAAACCCAATTGCTGAGCCTTGGGCTTCCGAGGGCACTCGCCTCAACGTAGAAAGGGCAGACGTAAAGGCTGTGGGCCCCCTTCGTTTTCTAAACTTCCTCGATGAAATCTATCCAATCCGGTTACATGGAACTGGATAATCGTGGGACATTCGTACTAGCCCGGCGGGCTTCGACAGTTTGACTGACCCTAGTGACCAAATTTAAATCACACTCTTCTTGCACTCTTCCGTCACGCAAAATATATGCCCTGTAAGCCTTATGAAAACAGCTACTCAAATATCGTAAGTACTCTAAATTTCATGATCTTGATGACATCAGTTTCAATGGCTGAATATTGTCCCTCCCCCCGTTGCTCGTAGCCCCAAGCTAATGTGTATAATTCTTAGGGACACACACTGCCCGTGGGCTGTACCTGCGACTGCCTTTACCCTATACCTCGGCTTCCAAAGGGCCTTGTAACATCTTCCCGCTCTTTCCGTTACAGGATGGACCATTTTGTATACACTACCTATTTACTGTACGTATTTTATAACTATGATATGATTGTACCATAATCCAACCAAATCCGAGTTGTCTGTTTTGCATAGAGCAAGGAGGAAAGCGAAGAGCAAGACGAGCGAGGAAGGGGTATGGTATCCTAAAGCGATGGGAATATAGGTAAGGAGTCAGTTATATGTAGTAATATAGACAGCGAAAAGCATTGAAGATATATATATAAAGAATCTCTCATTCATCAACCTCCCTTCACGATAATACTCTCCAGACGGACGTACTCCCACACAATACTCGCGTACCCCAAAAATGAATCAAAATCAGGGTCAGCTACCCTCGCGAGCCCGATCTGGGCGAGGTCTAAATCCGGCATCTGCTCTCCAGAGGGAACAGACGCCGAGGGGGGCGCCAGCGTAGCCATCTCGGGCGGGTAAACAATGGGCAACGCCGAAATCGGCGTCAGCGCCATCGTCCCAGTGGGCGTCGTAGGCGTCGAAATCACCGGCACCGGGGAGTTCGGATACATATACGCGTTCGCCCCTCCGTTTACAAAGTAGTTCTCCTCCTCCTCTTCTTCCATGACGATCGACGTGCCCAGCGTGGTACCACCCCGGAGTACGTTCCGGATCGTTGGTACTTGCGTTTGCGGCCCGCCAGCACTGCTGCTGACGTTGGTCCGCGCCCAGACACCGCCGCTCTCGGTCCAGCGTCTAGCGAACACCTTCCGCGTGTCCTCCTCGAACGACGAGGTAACCACAGTAGGGGTATACGGCGAGCCGGACCTCGACCCAGCCCGATTCTCCTTCTCCTTTCCCCAACACCCACTTTGCGACGAGCGCAACACCGACGGCCGCGCGACCAGGGAATCCCCGTGCAGGGGCATTCCGGTGGGGAGAGATTTGCGCCGAGTCGATTCTAGAGGTTCGTAAGCACCAGACTACGGCAACCAGCATGGGACATACCTGGCTCAAGCACACATAAACAGGCTTCCCAAAGACATCGCACACCAAATTGGCTATGCTGGGAAAGTTTGTCGCCGCTCCAGTACAGAGAATGCGGGAGGGGAGGTGGGGATACGAAGTTTGGTACAGATCGAATGGTATCGGTGATGGCCAGTTGCATTGACCCGGGCGGCGCAATGGCGGCTTGGGTGGCAGCTGACCTCCCCCAAACACTCCCAAGGCACAGCACGGCCCCATCGCACTCGCATTCCCATGACCTGTGATTCGGACCAGACATCTAGGATTGGCACGAAGGTCGCGGAACTCGGTGACCTTGATACCCGTCTCAAACCGGTGCACACCCTTGCTGTGTGTGAATGGAGGTGTGTCCGGCTGTAAATGCCAAAAGGAAAACAACTTGTCGTCAAGACTGTAAAAAAAAGTCAGTCAGAAATGAAGACGATTCCATTACGGAGACACCTCGGTGGGAGTGGCCCGCGTTTTCCGTATCCCAATCTTGAGATCATACATCGAAATGAAAAGCACGTGCCGCGTTTTCATTTCGGTGGAACGAAAAGACAACAAGCGCTGTCAAGGACCGTTTCCTGTGTAAAAACACAGCTCCCATCGAGGTGTGGGTACTCACCCTATTGAACCGCCTGGAGGCACGATAGCAACAAGCCTGTCAAATGCGCTCCAACTCTTGGTGTACATATCACGGGCGAGGGCACGCGATACATCTCCATTTCTACAGGAACATTCAAGGGTTGCACGAAGCGGATGCGAAGCGTGCTTACCGACTGCTCAACATGACAATATATTTTTTCTTGTCTCCAGGTTCTTGATACGGATGGGGAACGATGTTGTATATCGGTGAGGGGATGTACGTATGGGCTTGAGCCATAAATGTATCCGTTGGACCAAAAGACAGAACGGCGTCCGACTGGGAAGGACAAACAGAAACAAAGGTGGACAATGTGTCGGATGTGAAGGGAGTGAGAATGGTTTCTAGAGAAAAGAAAAATAAGTATGTTTCGCTGCAGAATAACGCGAATTAAAATACCAGGATCAAAGCCGTATCTGTCGACCAAATACCGCGACACGTATCCCGCCTTTCTGCCGCCGCCGTTAACGTCAACATCACCTAGCCAACCACGGACCCGACGGCCCTCCTCCCTGCTCCCACCGACGATATCCAGCACCCCCTCATCCCACACGCCACTCTGCACGTTCCACATCCCACTCAAGCATGCCTCGGCCTCGCCAATACCAGCCCACTTGCCGCCGACCAGACTCTCCAAAAATTTACTCGCAACTTGCACCCTTCCCGTCCGCACCCAGACCTCCTTTGCCCACATCTCCCGTACACGGAACATCTGCGCTGCGAGCATCGAGGCATTGCCGCCGGCGCTGATCCCGACGCGTCGCGCCATCGCATCCGCTCCCCCAAGCGTGCTCTCAATCGCCAGCGCATGAGGGTGCGACGAGTTATCCTGGGACGTCGGCGTATGTGGTAGAGAGAACGACGCCGCCGGGAAGTGCGCAGGTAGTGGTAACCCTGGATCCAAGGACGAAAGCGCAGGCAACGGCGTCGATTTCCACCATACGAGCGCCTGCTGCGCACAGCCTGATATTGCCTTGATGTCCTTGATTTTGTACGACGATGCGAGCTTTGCGAGTAAGATATCTGTACACGTGAACAGCACAATTTGCTTCCGTTGGTGGTGATTCTTTTGTTGGAGGATGGACTGGATGCATACCTAGGGCCTTTACCCACATCTCTACCGGAGTTGTGTATGCCTCACCGGGCGTCGTGAATATCCCCCCCTGCGTCTGGTACTCGCTGAGCTCGGTGTCAAAGTCGACTCGCTCGACGCCAACAAGTTCTTGCTTTTCATCGAGAATACATGCTCGGAGCTGGTCTGTCGCGAGCTCGAGCCCCAGGAAATGTGTGGCCATCGTGCGGTGTCGTGAAAGAGGCGGAGATGTGCGTCGTTACTTTTTTTGCTGCTGCCGTGTGAAGCATGAAGAGAAGATTAGCTAAGCCTGATGGGCCCATGGAATTCGCCGTAATAGCCGTTCTGTTGGGCCTGACATTCCATCTTTGATCTTTTTGATCAAACGACCTGTAACGCCTCGCGGCTGCTTCCCAGGCTCGTCGGAGCCTTGTAGACGGGTAGGTTAAACTAATCTTTTGATTCTCTCCCTTCCCAAAGTTTCCCCGTAGCCAAAATACTCTCTTTTGTTGTTTACGAGAATTACGTGTAGAAGTTGATGAACCAGGCGTGAGACGTCCGATTTTTCGGGAACAAATTCAAGCGGTTTGTTGATAGATGGACGATGAACATACCAACATCCATCTTACTGAATCTCCAATCAGCTAAGTGTTGCGGTCTTTTCGAGAGCCTATCCAAAGTCTGGACCCTGCACTTAATTAAATGGATCAAAGGTATTTTAAGGCCCTAAAAGCGTGGACGCTTACGATATTCCGCTAAGGTTTATGGCAGATAGTCCGTCAAGAATTAGACAGAATCAACAGCGGAACCTAAATCGACATACTAATTGCGGAGCCTCGGTGATGAAATGTTGCTGGCCGAAGACTGAGAATTTCATAAGCCTTCATGAAGATCAGCCAAAATGAAATCGGTTGTGTGTGGTGTGGCGAACGCCACTCGGCATACAATATTGAGACGGTTAATCGGGGGAGGAATCCGCGTTGGGCAGCGGATGAGCGCGAGGAAGAAGTGGTCATTAAATGGTCGGTCCAACACAACCAATAAACACAGAAGCTGGTATATGATAGGGTAGCCTGTCGCATAATGTAGGAAGAAATGACGAAGAGAAAACAGAAAATATGGGAGAGGAGTGGGAGCAGTGAAGAGCAAAAGAGGTGCCGTTGTCGGACGAGGCGGTGATGGCGGAGCCTTGTTGGATCAAAATTTCAATTGCCACAATACTCTGCTTGGCACAGAACTTGGCATCTACGAGTCAGGGTATGGAGGAGCTGGAAATTCATCCAGTCTTCAGTTCGAACTCTGTATATAGTTCGAATGACCTTGATTACCCTGGGGAAACACTAGAGCGGCGATCGATGATCACTCCTTTATCCTGCATCGGTGCCCATGATTTGCAGGACATCATTAGACTGATTCGTTGGCTGGTAATGTGCGCGCAGCCACGTAAAAGCACGCAGTTAACTTTGGGTCGACGGAGACAGGCGTAAACAACCAGCAGCGCTTGAGCCTGACCGTAAACAGTCCGATACAGTCACAGTTGAAGAGATTCAGTGGATCTCGATCCAAATGATCGCATAGAAGAACAGTCTAACCAAAACCAAAATCAGGGGACGCCTTCATCGTTACTGAGTAGATAACACGAACCTGAACGCAGGGTATCCAGGAACACAATACACGAGACATGCCATTTATTTTAGTCGTGTTCCAAACGCCTTAAGGCGACCGCGGCAGTGTAGTAGGAACACGCTCAAAGGCAGGTACAGAAGATGCAGTCCTCTGGGTAATAGCATCCATCGGATAGCCAGATTCGTGCAGCTATGAGCTTACTCGAAGTCAAAACGGGGTGATACATGCGAGACAGGGAAATATGACACGCGGGCAAATTAGCGCAACGCTCAAGCGGACAGCGTGCACGCGAATATGATGAAGCTTCTGCGGAGATGCGAAAATTCAGATGGGCAAAGCAAGTGAAGGTTGGACGCACCAGCAACTGTGCTAAAGTATGGATATATGCGTCCAGCAATTCTTGCAGAAGGTTATATAACGAGTTTGGACAACATTCGAGACCAGATTTCCACTGGCATATATCTAAAGAGGGATTAAAAGAGGAAATGATGAAAGAAATTCCGCATACATTCACAATTCTCTGCGCCAGTTCGTGAATTTCAGTCTCGCCCAACGTTCGGTTGAAACTTTCCAGTACCAGAGAGGAGTACGAAAGTTGGGAACTCTCACATCATGCCTCCTGGATGCTACGGGGTCGAATGGCTGGTAAGAGGAGTAGACTTTTTTTTAGGACGGTCGTCGTGGTACAGGTCGACGGAGTGGATCGCTGCTAATGGATCGAGCCGACGGCACAACTGGACCTCGTGATCGGATTTCCACGCCACAGACGTGTTATGCAGGTACGAGTTCCGCGAGTATCTATAAAGCGGCTTGCCAGGCTACAGACGTGTCGCGTCAGGTCCCCCAGAACTACTGTGCTACCGCGTAATGTTGCTAATTCAATTTGCATTTTTGCTCCAAAACTAGTCTCCCTTAGCCCTACTATGCCATACTAAGAACGTCAATAGACTTTCTGTTGAAATATTACGGGAAGGAGTCGCGGAGGAAATACAAATACAAGTTCTAGAGGATACCAGTGATTGACATTAGCGTCTACTACGTAGTTAGTGCTGTGAAAGACTGAGGACACTCTAAACACTTGAGAGCTGCTAATGAGAATTTAAAGTGCAGGAATCTGCGAGTTCTCGTCCGATAATGTCCGCTCCAATAAAGTCAAACGCATGACCCGGTTCACCACCGAAGCCCCTTGGGGGCAGGCACCGCGCCCGACCTCCTCCATTTTCCTTTCCCACCGAGGATATACCAGAGGGTTGGTAAAATTGTTGACCAGGTACCGAACCTCCATATCAAGTAATTCAGGGTACCTAAACGCAATTTATCAGAGGCGCTGAACGCCTATAAAACGAAATATACATACCGGTGAGTGCACTTGGAGAAAACTTCGTCAATGATGTTACTCGGCGTCAGCTGCGAACGAATATTTTCGAACGCCAGGTCTTTCAGGCTGTCAAGACCTGCCTGATGGGAAGTCAGAAGAGATCGTGTCTTTGAAACATAGATCTCCCACCTTCAAAGCCAAGCGATACATCGACTTTGGCGAGCACGCATCCTTAGTTGCGGTTCGAAGAGTTCCGGTGGACTTTAGAGGTGCAAAGGATATCTCTTGAGTGTACAGATATGCCAGGAAGGCTTTCCAGCTAGGAGACATAATCAGACTCCATCACGATTCCGAGGTAAGCTGCTCACGTCGTATAGGCAGTGTCCTTAACATGCCAGATGGTCCCCAAACGGACTGGTCCTTGCACATCCGTTCCACGGCTGTCGTCCGTGCGTGAAAACGATGACGGTCTATCAGAGGACTCTGATACGCTCTCCACTGTTGGCGGCGCCGTGTCAACAATCAAAGGAAATACTTGTGACCTCCGTGCCACCAGTGGTGACCTCGGTGGGAACAACGTCGGCCACTCTGTTGGTGTTGATAACGGAGGCTCTGACGAAACCGGCTCCTCGTATGCTGGTTCGAAGGCTTCGAAATCAAAATCTCATGAGCAAATACGAATTAGTTGGCACTACGTTGTAAGCAGAACATAAAATCACCTGTTGTAGCCGTCATCGCAGCATCAATATCATCCGTATCTGGATCGTTATCAACCTCATCCTCATCAAAATCACTGTCTGCGTCATAATCGTACGCATGCCACGCCGTATCCTTGTGAACATCGGAATCAAGATCGACCAACGTTGCGCCCGTATTTATGTCTGAAAGTATCAGGCATTAGCAACGTCACGACTCATCGGAATTGTGTACATACATTTATCCAAGTAAGGTGTGTATCCCTCCACCAGAACACTGCTCGCGAAGATCGCCTTCGGGAAGCCGACACGTCCACGAGGCGATATCCGTGTATGCACCATGAATTTAATATCAATGGGTAGTTTACCGTCGTTGTCAAGGGTAGATTTCATAGCCTTTAAAACTCTCGACCAATATGTAAGACCGGGATCCGGTCGAGAAATCTGCGGGAGAGTCTCCTCAGGGGGGCAAATGTCTGGAGGAGTGACCTCGGGGGAATCAACATCCGGAAGAGTGACATCAGGGGAAAGAACGACTGGGATCGCAACATCCGGAGGAACAATATCTGGGAGAGGGATGTCTGGAGGAGTAGTGACCTCGGGGGAATCAACGTCTGGAAGAGTGACATCAAGTGGAAGAACGGCTGGGATAGCAAGATCCGGAGGAGCAGAATCTGGGAGAGAGACTTCGGGGGAAGCCACGTCTGGCAGAATAACGCCCGGGACAGCGACATGAGGAGCAACGTCGTTTGGAAAAGTGGCCATGATTTTTATGGCCAGACTTGACTTTCCCTGAAATGCGGATTCTTCCAGGACAAACGTTCCGATGAAAGCCTTTTTTGTAATTAGAGTTTTGACCTTCTTTACCTGCTCGGGCGTCGAATCGACTGATGCACGGAAGGACAGGGTACCAGGCGGGGTAGGTGTCGAGCCCGGCAAAACGTACAAATTACAACTTGCCCGCAATCTTGGATTTTTGCCGCCAATGGCTTGAATCAGAACGACGCATTGTACGGTCCACCCCAATCCAAACGGCTCGCTCTGTAGTGTATGCTTTCCGACTTTTCGGGTGACTGGAAAGGAGAAGTATGATTTGACTTGACGCGCTGAGATCCACTCGTCAGAACGTGTTTTGGTCAGGAGCATGTCGTTGGCGAAAACGGGGTCAAAGGGTGTTCGAATGAAGTTTGTCCTTTAAATACGTGCGGCCTCTCTGTTGGAAACCATGCTGGTGCTGCATGGGCATTCACATTGATGATACCACACGTCGGTGGCAAGAACGTATACAGACGTACATATAGATGGTTAGACCTACACAGGGGGTGCCTGGCCTAGTAGGTGAGATTGTCAGGTTACAACGTACATTGAAGGATAAACTGACTCCACAGCACAAATGTAGCCTAATTCCTGGGTACGGCATCGCTCCGACGTGTGACCACGACCGTATTTTCCTCATTTCCGGGGTACCCCTTGAAATTCATTTTGAAGAGCCGAGGTGGCATGGAGTGGGCGTGTCAATAGTGGAGAGCTGTTTCCCCGACTGGGATAGTTTTTATAAGAGCGATGGTATGAACGTCAATGATATAATAGGAGTGGTTTGTACAAAAGTCCACAATTGAATGAGACTGCAAAACACGACCACTAAGTAGAGCGCAGAAGTAGAGACCGAAATCACGTACCCCGCTTTAGCTCACCAAGGTCGCCCTGGGGGGAGTCCAGCCCTGCCCAAACCGCGCTTTCAAAACATCTATCATTTTCGCGGCCCTCGGCGTCAAGCACGATTTCCTGGCGTGTTTGTCATTCCAGAATCCCCACCAGTCCCACGTATTCCGTGCGTTATACATGCGTTGCCTATCCGAAAGACTGGAGAGGAGATATTGATAGCTTTCACAAACGTCGAGGTCAACTGTGAGGACATGGGACGGAAAAAGAAGGAAAAGAGCGTTCGCAAGCGTCTGATCGTCACCGACAAAGACACCTTGCGAGAGATAAGCATCGTGGTAGCGGTAAAACATCCTCTGCCACCAATCGAGTGCTTGTAAGGAACCGCCGAAGAACGAACCTGTGTGCATGTTAGTTATATACAGTCCGAAGAAGGGTAGGAACGGAGACCGACTCTGGCTGAAATCGTTGTCTATGGGGCCGAGTTGGTCCCCCCAGTATTTCATGGTTGTATGAGGAAGCGCATGGATAGGAAAGAAAATACGGTCACGGACTTCTTGCCCGGTTGCCAAGACTTCTTGGGTGGTCATGACATCGGGCCAAGCGATGTTGCCATAGTCAGTTTCCCAGCTCCCCACGTCTATCCAAAACGCATAGTCGTACTCTGCGCTTAGATTTCTCATCGCTTCATAGACGAAGAACGGTTTGCCATTCCGCATCGCGTACAGCTCCGCCGAATGATCCCCCGGTCGACGCTCCAAGCCCTGCATTTCAACATATTTATCGATACGGCCACGAAGAGGAGGTATGCCGAAGGGTGAGGCATATGTGGTGTTAACAGTGATAGGCCGAGAGCCTCTGAGGTCCCACACGATTTCCTCCATACCCGGAGAGGTAAACAAGTAGATTTCAGTTGCCACTTGGCCCAAAAAAACGGAGAGCCATTGCCTGTACTCGGAAGCTCTGTGATTGGACGTGGATATGGGGTAGAAGGCCGATACCAAAAGGACTTTGGGGAGTGATGCCGAGTTGCTCGTGTTCGACGCGGGCTCGTGAGTGACTGCAGAGGATTCTTGGAACACGGCGAAGTTGTATAAAGCAAATAAAAATAGGGCAAAGATGGAAAGTCCCAACAGCGCTCTAAATCTCCAAGGAGAGAGGCCAAAGGCCATTCAAACAACGATGTATCCGGTGAGATGGCGGTTAGTGGGAGAGATGCGGAGATCGGACCGAGGGCCCGAACTTTTTCATTTCTGGGTCCTCTAGGAGCCAGCCTAGCCCACGAGGGGAGACCTACCCAGCCGCCATGCGGAGTCGAATCCTCCATTCCAGTGTACGAAAGTAAATGGGTGGGTCATTACATATATTCCCCTCACTCATCAATGCTTAAGTCTTGTACTGCAGGAATTAATTTTAAATGCCCCCCCCCCCCCACCAGAAATTGCATTCGTACCTTGACCTTGAATATCGACCTGGATCTGGCAACATGCACTTATCTTTTGATCGGGGCCGAATCCTACAAATCGTCATTATGAATTGCCATGCGGCAATCATGAATGGCGGTGTTGGTCTTGCTCGATGGTGCTTCTGACAGCATCTATCATACGCCGATGTTTCAGAATGTGCTTGTAGTGTTTCAGGATTTTTGCTCTTCACGCCGTCACTTGAGCAGCTTTGAGTCAAAGCAGGGCAGTCAACAGCTGATACCATCCTTTCCAGTTTACCACCACCATAACGGGGTCTACCACGCCTTGCCCTCGCTGTACGACTATATTACAAACAGCTACTGTTCATGAATTAGCCGCAGTCATGACCATGCTTCTTACAGAGCCTCACCGCATTGTCTCCGTGGATCCCCTGACCGTGAAGACAACTTTCACGTTCCCCAGCGACTTTCATGAGCATCGATACCCGCAGAAAGGCTTCACCTCCTCCCTGGGATGGACCTTCTTCGTTCGCTCCTCCGAATCCGCGGATAACCAACGGGAAATCAAAGTAGACTTTGGCTATATCACACCAGACAGCGCCGACTTCCAAGGCTATGCGTTATCCATTTCTGGGCGAATGGCTGTATCTCCTATGCGTGCATACTGTCTGGGGCCCACCACGGTGGCAACACCCCGACCTAAAATGTTCGTTGCTTCCAGAATCGATCCTAGGAAAATGCTCGTCAGACCGGATGCCAATTTGGCGTTCGAGTTCACTGTCGCTTTCCTAAGAACCTCGGTTCCTTCTCCCGCCGTTTGTGCGCCATGTCCAGCCAACGCATCCAAAGTATTTCACGATGCCATTAGGACTGGGGAGCTTTTTGATATCACCTTCTACTTGTACAGTCGACGGTCATATGGTGGAAGAGTTGGCGAACGAAAGGCTCTTTTGGGGAGCAAGCGGGCTCTGTTGAATATAACGGACGGCCTTGACCGTGGTAATCGTCCTTTCTTTGACCGCCGTCGTCGTAGCTAACGTGATTGCAGTCATAACTGAAAATATCGTTAATGACACTGACGACGATTTTCCCTCCGACGATGTCACAGATGAATATGACTACGGTGACGATAGCGACTTGGATGAGGAGCCGGACCAAGATGACTGGTGAGTTCTTCTTAACATGACATATGCCGAAAATCGTTATCCCATTATCTAGGTGTTCCATAGAGCATTCCGACTTGGATGCGCCGCATCCTCGTAAAGTTGGACACGCTTGCGTCCTGAACGATGTTTCATACAGAACGTACGTACACTCACGCTGTCTTGTCTCGGCTCGGATTAATCCCGGAATAGGTGGAAGTGTTTACTTCTTTATTTTTACACCGGCCGCCTGTGCTTCTCGATCCTGAACAGTGTCCGTGGAACCCGAACGCATGAATCTGATGACTTCCCTACCTGCTCCCCAAAATCTATGTACCGACTAGCTAACATGGTATGCCATCAATCCGTAAAGAACTCCTTTCGTCTTGACAGATCCCACCTCGCCAGATTAATCACGAACATATAAAACGGCTTTCCCTCGAAAACCTTCGATCCCAGCTATCTGTCAAGAATATTTACGAAGAAGTGTTCTCTGATTTTACTTCACGGTGCTGTGCTTTTCGCTATTCAGACGTCGTCCGTCATCTGATTGTACGATAGGTTTCCAGATGTGTTCGAAATGGAACGGCAGATCATCCATACTTTATGGTTTGATCCTATGGCACACGAAACGATACAGGAGCAGTTCACAAATGGGGAGCTCCATCGTGGGCGATCCGCATTCAAGATGATTATAGATAGCATTGGGCCAAACCTTGTTGGATGCCCTTCTCCTTCAAGTTCTTCGTCGCCCGAGAATGGCCCTATTGAATGGGATGCTCGCTCGTTATATAGAGAGTATCAGTCACCAGTCATTCCGAACAGCTCGAGGCCAGCTTGGAGGAGGAGTCTTTAGATGTCTCGTTTTAAGTTATTTGATTTGATTTGTCTGGTATGGAAGATCGTTCGCACCGCATACAGCACCTAAATTATTCTTATACCCAGCATTATGTACAGTGTATTACTTCTGTATCACAAACCCTTGGACCCTTGGAAAACGCGGTATGAGCAGCGCGGGAGTTCATCATTTCAAAGACCGGAACAAACCAGGACCTTTGTCTTGGTTTAGCTTCACTGACGAGGTGAGAGCTAGAAGCCCTTAAACTGAATTCCACAGCACGGCATTCAGCTCCATGTTAATTTCCGTCAAGCCTACCATCACTTGAAGGGTCAGAGCCTTGGATGAGCCGGGACCGCTGTGCACAAAAATTGACGGCGCTTTTGATATCTATGATCATTCGTCGTGAAACTCGAAAGAAAGGCGACAAACTATCGCTTATACCCAAACTATTGGACAAGATGCTGCTAGAGCGGCTAACTATCAATGTGTGGCAGCTCCACAGACGCTGTGCAATTGGAGACTAGCCCCAGGCAGATAACGTGCCATCACACGAACGTGAGAGCATAGAGGAGTTCCAGGTATTAGTACCTCCGGCATCAAAGGGTGAGCTTAAGATGCGACTGAATAGCAATGCCAGAATGGGACAGCGTTAGAGCTTGAGATTTTGATTCAATCTCTACTGCTGGTAAAGGAAATGAGCGGAAACAGAGTTTTAGATTCACGGTTGAAGTTCTGATGTCCGGAGAGAGAGATACTGTTGAAGGGGCGTTGAATCAATGAGGGCTTTAGTGTTTCATGGCTGGGACGACAAAACACAGCACAAGATGCACGGTTGGACGGGACGCGACAGGACGCGACTCACGTCTGCGGCGTGGGAACACAGTCACGAGATCACCTACCCCGATCCCCCGGGGAACACGTCTGCGCACTTGGAATACTTACAAGTGCGTATCCCTGTCAATGTTTACGGTATCATGAAACTGACGACGTATTATTAGACTAGACCTTCCATGCTGTCGGCGAGCGCTCAACCTACATGATGTTTCGATGATGCAAGTTCGTTTCAAGTCCAGTCGCCGTAACACTTGAAAGTGGCGTTAGCCTTTGTCTTACTGACTTCAAACTTGCTTGGGGAGTTCAACACGTCGAGTGTAACCTCAGAGTTGCCTCAAGAACCTGCTGGGAATCCTCAAACAAAGGAACTTAACACCCGAGATCTGTGCGCTATCTTAGGATACTCTAATCTGACATTTACCTTTTCTAAACGATCATTCTAATGTTCGAGATCGGCTTCACCGGTAGTGCGAGGAAAATATTCACGACTTATTATTTGGGCTCTACCGTTATGATTGACCGGGTATGACGGTAAAATGTTACATACTGCCTCACCTCGCTCAATCTGGCCATTCGAGGAACTGCGCCGTGCTACTTATTTATCATAAGTAACACAAATGATTTAATTTAATTGACGTACACACGCCATGAATATGAATAGTATAGTAGGTCAATTCCCATGATCAGGTCACACCTCAGCATCAGGAGGAAGCCCGAAGCCCAACGACCTATGCATCGACGATCTTGAATGAATATACCTCAAGGTTGGGCTTGCGCCTCGAGAGACGATAATCGATGTAGTCTGTTGTCAACTTCAGGCGAAGAGCACCGTCCGTGGGCTCAGTACAGCGAAAGGTAACGACAATTCTTTGGACTGCATCAAACACATTGTTACTCATGAAACAAGTTGAAATGACGGGTATCCGAATGGAAAGAAACTCGAGACGGATCAGATGCGGCCATTCATGAAGGCTCTCTAGGAATCGGGTCTATGAAGGGGAAGTCAGTAGTTAAATATGTATTTGTATTTTGGGGCCTACAATTATATTGGTTTTGTCCTCCACATCCAGTGTTTCCTGGTCGACTTTCACTCGAAGGATCTCGAGACGCTTGCACTGTCTTATAGCATCAAGTGATCTCGTATCAGGACACTACCCACCGGCGTACTTGGGTTTAATGTACAGCTCCACAAGGGTATCAGCGTGCCTAGGAAGGATATTGTGCCAAAATTTGGAAGAGCCATTATTAGCTTCATGTTCCGTGATCGACATCAAAGATCTGGAACCAGAGTACGATTCGATGTACTCCAGAAGGGGATCATTCACAATGTCCACGGATACGTCCCGTAGATGGATCTTCTCGATTAATAGAGCGGACCAGAACTCTTCAGCGACATCGACAATGTGAATCCGGAGGGAAGATAAATGGCGGAGATGTGGTACAATTATTGGAACATCGGACAAGGGTAATATTATTATGAGCGCACCCTCAACGGTTAGTTGCTCTACGCGGCTGTGCCTTCCTTTATGAAGTCCAGAGAAGATACTCAGGACAGCCGCAGGTACAGCGCTCATTCTCCGAGGGGTAGACAGATGTAACCGTATTAGATTGGGACTGCGGGCAACAAGGGAAGAGACGACGTCGAGCATGTGCTCTCCATTGAAGCTGATGCGATCAAAGTCATGGAAATAAAGATATAATGATTGGCTATGACGAAGACCAATATCAAGAAGAGAAAGAAGCGGAAGCTTGCTAAGAGCAAGCATTATGGCGTTTACTGCAGACAGATCCAGCTCTCCTGGATAAAATCCCGAGAAACTACAGATTAAACGATGAGTACAGCCTCACATAAAATAAGGGTGGTTACTTACTACAGTGATTGTAAGGAAACGAGACATGGAAGTGCCTCAAGAAGGCGCTTCTGAATCAAACGGGGTCGCCGTCTGTTCGATATGTCGTACCAGAATCCACCTTTGTCGTAAGGTGGGTCGAAGAGTCCATAGATGCGAAGAGTTCGTATGTGCTGAGCTGGGTCATCTCGCGTACCTAGGACCTCGAGAAATGACATGCATCTCTGGTAACGACGATCCTGGTTGAGAGAGAGTGATACTGTTTCAAAAACGAGAGGGGTGGTCACACTGCCAAGCGTCTTGGAGGTCAATCGCAAATTCTTCTTTTCTTCAAGGCTGAGCTGCAACGAACAGGTGGTCAGTGTTCTTTCAGGTTGCGTTCCCCAAATGCTGTTCTATGTACCAGAGAGGAAATTCTTCGTAACAATTCGAAGGGAAGTGAGAAAAACATCACATACTCGTAGGCGGTGGGCCAGATCGATGTTATGACTAGGCCGGCAACTAGGAATGCGGGCGATCTTTCTCCTTATAAATGCGAGGCTATACTACTTTGATAAATGATGAAAGATGCTCTGCTTGGTGACTTGGTGACCGTTGCCACATCACCGCAGATGCCGCGGCATTGATGGTTCCGGACCGGCGATGACCTTGCCAACGAACGGCCACTCTCGCGTATCGTTGCCTGCTTCTCGCTTTACGGTTCTTCCGTTATCTTCTTCTCTTGCTTGATCATCATTATAGTCATTTGGCACTGGTCATCGCACTTGGCATGAGAAGGGAATCCATCAGGGATAATGGACCTTGATCTTGATTCAAAAAAGATCTCTGTCAAGTTCTCTTTCTCAAGCTCAATATTGAAAGAAATGGTTAGAATATTTTGCATCTTTCAGCTACTTCAACGACAAGCCCATCATGACTACAGAAGGCAGTGACACAAGGATCATTGGACGGCATTGCCAACTGACGTCGACACCATACTTCTTATACATCCCGATATCAGACAGAATTTATTAAGAATCACTGAATCAGGTATCGATGGAACCTCTGGAGGAAAGCGACGCTTGTCTCCCCTCTATGCAGTCCATTTTCAAAGGTAGTAGGTGACTCTCAAGTCCAGGTTGCACTCCCTTCGGTCGGTTAATCCGACGAGGTGAGATCTCGATGCTTGAAGTATGGTTTTTGTAAGGATACCGGTTACAGGAGATTAGGGCTCGGGCTGGAGACCTTATAAGATGATTGGTGGACGTCGATGGTGGCAGATGATACTAAACGTAGAGAAGCCGGTGAAGCAGAATGGAAGCTCAGCTCGTGGTGCATGAGATAAACGAGTGGGAGAAGGGAGAAGATCGGGAAGCCAGGTTGGTAGAAGGTATGGTGAGTATTTAATGCTTATCTTCGTTCAACAAGTGGTGACTGATTGTCAGGCTTGCAGCTCTTTTGTATATCAGCTTCGCGCAAACGGAAGGGCGGCATTCATTTCGCGATTGTATACCATCCTATTGTTACAGGTATTGAATATTACGGCAGCAAGCATAATTGATACTTAAAATTAAGCGGTGGGCCATCGCGGGGCGTGGCAGGTCCGAGTCCTGTGGGAAGGGGGGAACCTATAGTCTGCCATGGCAAAATTTGGGGCTATATCCACTTGACTTCTGGAAAGCGATACGACAGTATCGTTTGGCATCTTGCAGTTAATTGTAAAGTGAACAATACACAGTCAGTACTTTCGAAAGGACTCACATGACAGCGCAGAAGACACAACTACATATTCCTGCAGCAGCATGTCCGACTGACCGGCCTGGGATGCGAAGCTTTCAAAGATGCGGCATGCAACATTCTGGAAGCACAGCTCATGTTCGAGAGACACTTTCCGGAAGGCGCATTCGAGAAATGGACTGCCGACAATACGGACGGCTGTGTCGGGAATGATATAAGCAATCGTTACCTCGAAACGAGGAAGGCCTACCCACAGGAAGATGCCATGTTCGAAAAAGGTGTTGACCCCAAGGGTATACTCGCAGCGGCATGCACCAGAAGGAACCTCATTCACACCGAAGACAACAAAGTGAGATTCTTTACTAGCAGTGTAGACAACGAGGGCGAACGCAGTGAGGACAGTTTAAATGTGACTTGTTGGAGACGCTAAATGATCGTTATAGATTCGATGCCACGGAACGACGCGTTTTCAGACCGGGAGACTTCATAGAGATCCAACTGTCTATTATTGCAGTAGCCATGAAGAACTGTCGCATGCGGCGTGGACGCCTAGTATTAATGACTTAGAAAAATGCAACGGTGGACTCGGATACGACAATGGAAGTACCCACAATAGCAGCAGCGATGAGGATGAGAGCACGAGCGAACATGGTTCTTTAGATGCTGAAACGTAGATTGTTTCCTTTGTCTCTTGTACTTTCAATTGCTCTTCCTCGGGCGGGAGCTGGACGGGTAATATTGTTTGGCTTTAATACCCATTGCGCCAGTCGGTGTTTCTCCACTCCCGCAGACTATGAAAGTGCGTACAATGAATAACCCAAAGGGTCTTTGAGAAGTTGATTCAGGACCATTCGAAGCTTTCATGCACGATTCACATGTACCTGGACTAAACTCGGGGAACTGTCAAGTATCCGTTCAATAAAGCGGGATGAGGTATCCCCAGTGCGCGGTAAACATTGATTGAAAAAGGATCACCTGACAGGGAAGTCAACTAAACAAGTTCTTCGCAGATCCGCTATTGACGCAGTCAGCTGGAAGGTTTTCGCAGGAAGCAGATCACCATGACCGACCCATCATACGGTATACCCTCGCCGGCATAGCGGAAACTTCAAAACACCCAAATGTGGATTCACTATTCATGCTGTGAGGCTTCTACCCATGTTCAATTGACTAGCCAAGTCTCTGCTGGTATGCACGTGCGATCAGCAAGATGGACAAGTTCCCTCACACGGCTGGGGTTGCCCGTATGTTTGGGATCTAAAAACGTATATCAAAATTCTGTGACTTCCGATCCTCTTCTTGCACCCGGGACTCGTAAAAAGATATTTCCCGACTCTCAAGACGAAGAGATCGGAGTCGCCTAACACAAAGTTCCTTATTATGCGTTTTAGGAGCCAGTGAAAGTCAGTGACTTGAAACGTGTCGCGGTGAACTCCATCAAGCCGTCTATTTGCCGTCTATATCCACTTCATCGGCTCTTCAGAGAGGCACTTGACAATCCCCGGCACTTGGAAATCAGTGCATCAACTTCCTTGAAAGGGCATGGTGTGAAAACTTGGAAGATCGTGGGGCACAGAAAATAGAGTACTCATTTGTTTTCCCTCATTCAGGTCTTGCGGGTATGGAGAAGCACCGACTGGACCACAGGGTGAACTGGACCACAGGGTGAACATGCCAACCAATATTATCCGTCCGATTCCCGCCCGAGGAAAAGAAAACCAACACTATAAAAGCCCAGCTCGTCAGTTCACATTCAGCATCCAAAACATGTTCGCTCGTACTTTCACTTTCATCGCTATCATCGCCGCAACTGTCATCGGTACTTGTTTTATTGACACGATCATCTCCACCCCTCCCTTACTCATTGATCCTAGGCGTCAACGCCGCCTGTGATAGCGGCCTCCCGGGCTACACCCACATCGTTGTTTCTGGTGATACCTGCTTTGCCATCGCCGCGCAAGGCGGGATCGACGTCGCCCAGCTCCAGACCGCCAACCCGGGCATCAACTGCAATGCTTTATCTGTTGGCCAAGTGAGTTTCGGGATTTGAACGAACCTAGTGATCTCCTACTGACATGCCGAATTACAGAGGGTCTGCGTTCCCAGCAACTAATGTGGGATCTTAGCAAAGGAAGACTGTGCCAAAAATAGTAGTTTCACTGTGATGTATGCCAAATTCTGTGCTTTGAAACAAACACTTCCATATGTTGTCAGTATCTGTAAATAGGTTGTTGGTGTAAGGATCGCCGTGGATTTTCGGTAAATTATGTCTGTGGGCACGATACTGACCAGACACAACTGAACAGTACTGGTGGTGCTGTAACGTGACCGCGACTTCGCCCGCATGATCAAGGTCCTGACGAGCAAATGGATACTGCGAGGAAAAACCCATTTTTTCACACTACCTATTATTCAGGCCATAATTGTGGCTCACCTGGTTGTGGCGAGGTGCAAAGGGCTCTATCTCGCTCAACATACTTGACTGAGATTGGGGCAATGACATTTTGTACACCCTGAAAAACCCATATGGGCTTGACAAAGTATAGTCATAAACACTTGTGTAAGGCTCTGTCGTGGCGAAAAAGGATTGATTATCTCTGGCAGGCGCACGATAAGTCGACCTAAGACTTGAAAATGTTAAAATGGGCTGACCGTTGCGTACTCGAGGGATACCGTGGCATATACAAATGAAAACGTACAGGAGAGAGAGAGGACGATACATAACAATAATCTGAAAGAGAAGGCGGAGGAGAGGGAGCGAATGAACGAGCGAGAGACGATGCCAATTAGATCATTAAAACGCAAGGTCGGATACTGAGCAACAACGACACAATTTGGTACAACCTAGATATGCCGAGATAGTCAATACAGCAGCAATGCGACCTAAGATCACAGGAAACAGGAAAGAGAAGTAAACAAGGGAAGGTAACTGAGGACAATCCAAAGCAAAAACAAGAGTCTCAGAGGAGAGGGAACGTGTAAGTGAACAAGAAAGTCTGGCAAGCACTGAAATGCAAAGTAGGACACTAGACACTAGAGACACGTTAGCTGCAGCTTAGAATCAACATAGCCAATGCAATAGCGATGCGACCAGGAAGGAAGCATCAAATGAAAGGCATGAATGCCCGAATAAATAAATAAACGCAAATTAAATTAAATTTACAAAAGAGTAATGCTGAGATATCCCGGTAAGGAAAATGCCGGTGGACGGAGAGGTAATGAAAACGCACCGCCACCGAAACCCTAAGGACTGCATAAGACCGAGACCTGTATACACAGGACTCGGAATGAAAGGCTTCATCGGAGGGAACACCTCTGAGGTGGCTGCAGGTGCACGAGATAGATTCCGTCGATGTTTGGGTCGGTGGTGAAGACACCTTCGAATGTCGACGCGTCGTACCAGTCAAATTTGACACCTTTGAAAGGCTTGGGACGACGCCATTGCGATAAGTGAGGAGTACGGGCTGGTTGGCGTCTCTGAGAAGACGTGCGATGCGCGTCGCTGTCCTGCCAGTTCCACCTGTGAGCAGGATTGTCATGGCGATATTGAATAAAGTGTAGGCAGCCCACAGTAGTCCTAGGTCTAGTTATACAGTCCTTCCCGTGTAATGTAGTCTATTTATCCGGCAGCCGCGTAATCGTTGGTACGTAAATCATAATGGACAATCAAACCTGTTTACCCAGTGTATTCGTCAGGCCGGTTCTAGTCTGGTGAAAAATACATAAAGAGCAGGGACAAAGGGGAAGACACGGCATACGACGCACAATTCTGCAATTTGAACGAGAGCACGCGCGCCTCGCACACGTCAAAAGTGACGCGTAATTAGGGAAGCCGAGGACACAAGTCAACCTAAAAATAGCATTGCTTCCAGAGTCGCTTTCTTTAGCCTGGTCCAGACTGATCCGTCCCTGTGCTACGGTACCGTTCATCTCTCTGAGCACATCAAAGTGATATTGATGAGCGATATTGCGCCTATCGTGTAACAGGAATGTGATCCTTTTTCGATTTGCGTCCAAGTGCTCCGAGCAGAATGAGGACGGAAATTGGAATGCATACGTCAGATCAGCAATCATCAAGGAATTCAGCGTAATCCTCATTCAGTTCCCTTGCTTTACACCAACCTTCCGCCCAAAGACGAGAAGCGAAGAGTGAGGATTTTATGGGAGATGCGAATGACTTACGTCGACTGCATATAAGCACTATTCGAAATTCGAGGTATGCACAAATAGCACTTAAACAGATTCAAGTCCATGATGATTGACCGCCGGTACTAGTGCTCTACTACCCAGGATAACGACTCAGCTTCGCTGAAGATATGCCTCGGATGCAGCTAACAATATTCCTCCTCGCATGAATGCCAGAAATTCTAATGGAGGGCTGGACATCGGGCCCAGTGCCTAGAGCTGCAACGGAAACGAGAATAAAATATTCGTAGCTACTAGTGCAGAGGAGGTTTAATATTAATGAACGACCTATAGAAGGCGTACCTCTAATACTCACGCCTCATTACCACCACTTCATCACGGCCCTGGCGAGCATGGACATAAAATTCAACATCGTTAGCATCAGAAGAATGAAAGTTGCCCATATTGAACAACACCTCGAAATAAAAATGTCCAACTCATTATCAATTTCGACTAGTACTCATCAGTTCCTCGACCGATATCAGTTGTCTCTGCTAAGAATATCGAAACTAGAAAGCAGAGTATAGTCACTCGTTCGTGGTCCTACTCTAGGTATACTTCAGTGCACTCCCGAGAATAGGCCATTGTTCTGTCTGCTTATAACGTATAACGTCACTCTTTCCCCCACATCCCAATTTTCGACGTCGTACCATTATCTTGTATGTTAGAATACCGATACAAAGATGCTTGAGGAGTTCCTGGACTAACGGAGGAAAGGGATGGTGGAGGAAGTGACATTGATAACTCTCCTGACGAAGGCTCGAGCGTCCAGCAAGCACTGACTTCGGTTCAAAGAGTTTCAATGCGCTATCGTTCTATAGCACGGATGATAATATGAGGTGGGACGGGATGCGCAAGGAGCTCAAATTTTTCTATGGATCGATGTTAATTCTATCAGTGTAGCCGTATACGTTAATATGCTTGAACTTAGTCGCACGGACAAGAACTGGGACGGAAAAGAGAATGTTCAATTCTATGATGAGGAGAAATTTCAGATATAGTCCAGAACACAATAGTCCGTATCGATTATAAAGGAACGCTCGGGGCCGTATCATTCTCGAAGTGTGTAGTTTAGCTATTACTGGTGTCGACACGTTGAGTTTCTGTAATATGATTCATGTACAAGGAGGTCAGTAACAAGTCGAGGAAAGTACGAAGATCAGCATACGCATTCGTGTCACGTCTTTAGACCACCGTTCACCTTCAGTTTGAAGAATAGCATCCACTGGTCCACCGGTTTGATCCAGTCCTGCGCAGGCGTCTGGTGCATTTCCGTACACATCGAGCCATTTTTTGCGTCCGCGAAGAACAGTACCATATAACCAGACTTGATGGAGCGTTCGTGTATGTCGATCTGAGATGGGAGACGCCATTAGGGTGGGCTTGTGGACGAATACCTGGCAATACGCACCTTCGCTGGACTCATAGAAACCATCTTCTCGAGCTTCTTCCTGTCAAACGCGACGACGTTCTTCAGAACTACAGTCGATGCATCATTTGGGCTGGCTGGATTTTGGTCGAATTCGAAGTAGGCGACGTGGGTTGCCATGAGCGAGTGTTTGGGTCCCTTGAATATCTCCAGAACATGGTACGCCTATCAACATGGTTTCAGAAGAAAGTGTTATCAATAATTGAAAGACCTACGGCAAATT
>JAUEPT010000421.1:0-22565 GCA_030435635.1 Armillaria borealis | reverse complement strand
AGCAGCAATGTGTTTTTCTAGTTCAAACCGAAGGGAAAATCGTGACTTGACAGCGCGAACCTGGATCTTTCCCGGGCGCGAATGGCCGTGATCGTCGCTGATTAGGGATACCAATGGACCACGCTTGACGATCGGCACGGCCACGGGACTATCCCTGCGAACGGTACTCCAAAAGCTTGCGAGCAGACGATTAAAAGTCTCCAATGACAACGTACGGTTGTCACATTTCAACCACTGTCTGGCCAGCAGCAACGGCAATACATCCACCGCCGTCTGCATACCGCACTGAGTACTCGCCGAATTCACTGAGATTTCCACGAGTCCAGACGGACTCGATAAGGAAGGCGGTGCTATTGATGATCGCAAGGCAACGACGTGCTGCCCGTTTGGAAGAAGCCAACATCCCATCTCCATCTTCCCGCGACTCGACGTGGACCATGATTTTCAGCTGCGCCGGGGAGTCGATATATCTGCTTCGAGTCCGTTACTACGTTTCAGACACCAGAGCGGTGTGCATACCCTTCCCTCACATCAACGCGCCCGTATGTCACACGCCAACTATCATCAACATTTTCTCAATCCACTCTGGAAGGTGCGCCCAGTTGAGATACGTTATGGAACTCGTCGCAGTTCCAGATTCCGGCAGGCCCAAGACTGCACTAGCGTCTTCATCAGCACTGGGTGAAACCGGAGATGTCCTGTGATTTCCATCTATGCAGATGATACCGGGATGCTTGGTGAGGTCGTTGATACTGGTGCCAGGACACATATTCCACTGGCCGTACGAACGTGTTGTAGTGTCAACAGTCTAAGCTCTATAATCGGCTGCTGTCTCATCGCCCAAATGGGCCCTGATCGTCAGTCAATCGTTATTTCGACGAAGGAGATGCCCTTCGGCATCCGGATCAGTCACCCTTCCAACGTAAAGAGCCGCAGGAGTAATAGGGTTGACGACGACACGATTGAGTTCATTGTCAGAATAGGCGCATGTGAAGGTGCCTGTTAGAAGATACGTATTCGGCGAGACGTTTGGAGCCTATTTCAAAGGAGAACCTTTAAGTTCTGGTAGACCCTAACAGTCTTTGAGCATGGTACGTTACAGTAAAATTCAAAACCTGAAGAAATGTGTAGTCGTATACGCGTAATCGTGCATTGATGCATGCATTGGAACTCATTGGAGCTCACAGCAGGGGGTTGAATGTGTTGTGGAGGAGGTGCGCGCAAGGCGTCATCATCATTTGTCGCGCAAAACTGTGCTGTTCGTCATTTGGATACGGCTGTCTGTGAGAAAAGGAATGGAAACCTCTACAACGGTTGACTTGACTGTAGAAGTGGCTGTATATTGACTCAAGCGGCAATCGATAAACTGTGGGATAGAAGTAGACAGAAAATGCAGACGAAGTTTCTTTAGAAAAACAGTAAATGCGAAACATGGCGGCAGCTACCTTTGAAAGAAGAACTATACGCCAATGTTAGTCATTGAAAATACTGCTGTCAAGACATACATTTTGACATTGGTCGAACACATACGGGTAAATCGCGCAAGAAAGCTAGTTTTTACAGCGGCACAGCTTGGGCACAGCCGCTGTATCTCGTACGCGGCGTGGCAGCTGTTTCCAAATTTGGACGGTAGAGTTTGCTACTGTTTGTCGTCGGGGCCATGCGATCATCATCTGAAGCGGGTCAGCTACTTGGCAATGTGCCATCCCACCAGCCCTTATAACAGTCCTGGACCGACTGTAGCATTTCCAGTGTTGTTCGCCAGAATTTACGGTCGGAATTTCCTCTAATCTGCTTCATCTGGTCCCCTTATCTGTTGCTAATGTCAAGGCGCAGTCACAATAGCTACGCGCATGAGAAGCGATTATCCAATATCGGGTCACGGATGATGAGCTATTCAAGTGCGCCTTTTCTCTTTCTTTGCGGTCGTCAACTTGATATTTGCCCTCCTAGCTATGTTTTACGTGTATCGTGGGTACCACTCTCCATATCTTCCCAGACGGATCTTGTACTGGCCTTCAGATTCTTGAGTTATTTGTTGATTCCCAAGACAACGGAAACAACCAGCAATGTAGTTTCGGAATCAAAGGAGCGCGAACACATATCAAGACTTTCTGCTTTATCCAACTTTTCCATAGGCGATATATTCAAGGACATCCGAGATGGGCCAAAGAGTGTCAAGTTTCCAGAGAAGCTGTTGAAGGTGCTAGAGCAGAAACTGCAGGACATTGCAATGGGGAAGGATGCTGGGTGTGTGTCCTTGCTTCTCGTGCTCATGGAAATACTAAGCCGACGTCCCAGTTATTCTGACCAACTCGTGCGGAGAACGATGGCCAAGTTCTACGGAATGTTCATGGTCGACAGCTTCAAGCGTCAAATGAAAGAAAACCGCAAAATCGAGGAACTTATCCTCATGTTCGCCACGCACGCTACCGGGGTTCTCAAGAAGGAGCCAACCCTTGCCGGGGAAGGCTGGAAGCTGGAACTAAACAATCAGATCGCCCTCTTCATCAAATTACTCCGGGAGTGCCTCCGAAATCTGAGTCACGTAACACCAGAGCTGCTTTCACGACTCGATATTTATACAGCTAAGCTCGCACCTGCTCAGTCAGCGAGCGACTCTGGATACGATTCGTCCTCGACCTCTCGGGATCGTGATTCAACGTCCTCGCTGTCAGTCAGCACTAATATAGCAGACATGGATTTAGTCCGCATCGTCGCCGGTCTGTTTAAAGTATCAGATTCTGCAGTTCAGCAGGAGATTGATCAGATGAAGAGCATATGTACTGACAAAGCCGCCCTTACGGACCTCAAGGTGCGTCTACTTAGATTTTGACAGTCATGGCGTTTATAATCTAATTCTCTTCTAGACGTGTCTTAAGAACATCAACGCCGGAGTGCCTTTTCCTGGACGAAGAGAGGATTTCGACACAGACGACGCTTGGCAGCATTGGAAGACATTGGAGACCACCCACCTACAGCAGATGATGGTCGCAATGATTCAATACAACCCGGAGCTTGCAAAGTCAACCCCGTCAGACGTTTCACCTTCCACAAGGCGACCTGGATCTGTATATGCACCCCTGGATACCCCTAGTGCTGCAGCTCGGACTCCTTCGGTAAGCAGCCGACGCTCTTTATATGGTGCGCTCAGCAATGGGGACTTCAATGGAGACGCAACCGACATGGACGACGATGATATCCAGGTTGGCCATCACTTTACGTACATTCCTCCCAATCCGAAGCGCTTTTACAAGAGGCTGTTGGAAATATGCCTGGTAGCAGACCTGGAAGTCATGCTCAGTCCTGAGGTGGACGATAACGATGAAGTCTCTCTAGGCATCCTCTCCGCGCCGCATATTGATCTTTTGAACGAATGCGCGGTTCGATGGCGGATTGGGCATTCTTATCGAGCAGCGTGCTTCCTCGATTTGGTCCGACAGTTCTACGAGCGTGGCGATGTTCCGTTGGAGTGTATACCGGAAGGTCTGCAGAACATTGCAAAAACTATGAATGACTTGGACCTGGAAAAGTGGCCGACACAGGACGTAAGGCTACTTTCTTCTCCTAATGTATATGTTACCTATACTAACTTTCCCCATCAGAGCGAATATCTCTCGGGTATCTATGGGAACCTGTTCAACATTTTCTTGTCGTCGTTGTACCATGCCATGGATGATCTTGTGAAGCTCAAGCCATCGGACATAGAGCCATACCTGTCCGTGCTAGAACACGTACGAGACAGCGGACTACTCGAACGGTTTGATGTGGACATCAATGTGCGGTTATCTGACGTTCAAGAGCGAATACGACAGGTGGCTGGTGAGTTCTATGAAAGGAAGATGCAGGAGTTGAGCTCTGCGCCCGGGGTCAATCGTGCACTTCCATTGTTACTGATGACGGACGAGATTGAAAAGTCGACTAAGCTTCTGGATAAGCGATTTCCTGAGCCTATATTAGGGTACGTCACTTCTAGCTTCTAACAATGCATTCTAAATAATTGGGTAGGCAACTCGATTTGGTGTCGTTGATGGTTGAAGTACAAATACCGCGTTTCGTCGCAGATTTGAACAATTCCCAGAAGCGGCTGTTCGAGTCCTCCATGAATGGGCCGACACCGGACGTTCCGATACAAGACATCTTTGCATTGTACCGGCGGGCGAAGACGCTTCTAGGGATGTTTGCTGCGTTCTGTCCATCGTAAGTGTAACTGTGCGGTATCTTTGACAACTCATTTAAAGATATACAGGGGTCAAATTGAGTTTGACATGAACATGTTCTTTGAGCCCTATGTACGACAATGGCTCTTGAACACCGATAGCAAAACTGGGAACTGGGTTGAAGCGGTAAATTGATATTAGATTCTGCTTGTGATCTGCGTTACTCATCTTTTTACGACTAGGCAATCGCTGCGGATAAGGTATTGCAGCACCCTTTCTATTCAGTTTTGATGTTTTAACCAGGCTCTATATAGTTTGAAGCGGAAGATGCAGAGGGACATAGTTCTTCGATTGTCGACTTATTTGACTCCCTACGAAGCCCTATAAACTTCTTACAAGATCTAGAGTGGGAAGATGATTATCAGGGCGCGCGGTTCTTCACGGCGCTGTCTAAGGTGCTTACCTTTTTCTACGATGCTTCGCGAAGGTTAATGATTGGATTTTAGACTATCTCGAAAGCGGTCGAACAGTACTGTCGAAGCGTGGAGAGCCTATTTTTGGCAGAGATGTTTCCGCGTCCTACTGATTATCTGCAACCTCAAAAATCATCAGCCTGGCTGGAGAAGGCGCGACAGCTTGCCATCACAGGAGAGAAGAAGGTCGAACCTTTCAACTTCCAGGCTCAATCGTGTGTCAAGTTGAACAATGTCGAAGCCGCCCGGCGATTATTGGACAACATGTACAACCAGATGGAGGCTGACAAGCTTGCCGATGTTATCGCGAACAGTGCTCCTCCGGTGCCTGAAAAGGTGGAACGGGAACGGTTTTTGTTCACGGTCAAGGTTGTGATCGCAGAGGGTCTTGTTCCGATGGAATCGAGTCCTACGTCGAAGCTTGATACTTTTATCACGTTAAGTGACGAGGCAGGGAATCGGCTAGCGAAGACAAGGACGATTTATGAGACGACAAATCCGCGTTGTGAGTCTCATCCGTAACCACTTTTTTGGTATCCTGTATTGATGAGCTCTTTGTTATAGGGGATGAGACGTTCGATATATCTGTAGACAAGCCTCTGTGGTTGATGGTTAGCGTACGGGATCGTGCGCTAGTGGGAAAGCACGACACAGTTGGACGAGCGTATTTGTGTCTCGATCCCCGGCGATTTGGAGACTTTTTGGCGCATGACCTTTGGATGGACTTGGATACTCAAGGACGGGTACTGGTCCGAGTTAGCATGGAGGGTGAGAAGGACGACATACAGTTTTACTTTGGGCGCGCGTTCCGCTCTTTAAAGCGGGCTGAAGCAGATATGCTTCGCATCTTTATCGATAAGGTCGGTTCTGCGATATGCGATAATATGTTATCAGCTGATGTCCTGATAGATGTCGCCATTCATCCGACAATGTCTTTCACGGAGTGTGGTGAAGACGCTGATCAAAGGTGGTAATCTTGGCTTGGATTACAATCGTGCTCTCGGCAATGTTACGGCACTGTACCGATCTGCGATTGGGACGGCTGGGAGTGATGTGCAGATACCTCTGCCTCAGATGGAGAAGCCTCGAGTGAGACCGGAGGAGCTGACGGATGTGGAGATTGAACAGGCTATATTGCCTCTGTTCGACTATTTTGATGCGAACTTGCAGACGCTCAACACGTATCTGAGTGATACGGCGAAGGAGAAGGTCATGACGCGTGTCTGGAAGGAACTTCTCAATGTCATCGAGGGGCTGCTCATTCCACCACTATCCGAGGTGTCAAGCGACATGAAGCCTCTTAGTGATAAGGAGGTTGATATTGTCTTCAAGTGGCTGAAGGTGGGATTTTTTGTTCTCATTTTTTTTGTATTGACCGTTTTTTGGTAGTTCCTACGGGACTACTTTTATGCCGGGGGTGAAGGGCCCGTTCCTTTGGAGGTGCTTCAAAACCAAAAGTACCGAGATGTCGTTTCCATACGGCTGTACTATGATTGGCATACGTAAGTCGAGTGTTGTCGCCAAGTGCTCGGCTCTTGATGATTGTTGCGCCACAGGGATGCGTTGATGGAGGAATGTGTGCGGATGATGCAACAGAGCCTGAGCTCCAGTCCTACGATGAAAAAACGGGCGAAGAGCGTGTATTCTCAACGGAATCTTGGTACGATCAAGGAACGGAAGAAGGAAAAGCGGCAGGAGAAGGAGGTCTCGAACGGAGAGACAATTATGCAGATTTTACGGATGAGGTGCGATTATCGTTGGGCTGCGCTGGGTTGTACTGATATAAGATTTGTTGGCCGACAGGCCGGGCACCTCAGAGTTCATAGCCCAGCAGCTACAGATCATGTCACAGATGCAAGCCGAACAAGAGCAACGGGCCAAGGAGATGGAGCAGCGGAGGTTGAAGCGGCCTTCGCAACGAGCTCCTCCTGTGCCGCCGTTACCGTCATGAATGGGGGGGAATTTATTGTACTGACTGTTTTATATACCTTACACCCTATACCGCTTGCATGTTTTCTTTCTGTCTGTACGTACACACATATACATGGGACATTTGTATCACTCCTAGCAGGTGACAAATTCGCACCAGTCAAAATGCAAAGGAAGCGATTTGACCACAGCAAAATCTGTCGGCTTTACCATTAGGAATCTCGATGCAGTTTTCTATGGTCAATAACTTGAGTCACAAATCAATGTGCTGTTTACCTCGTAGTATTCGAAATAGCTGCTACCAAGGCACGAGAAAAGCGCGTCGCGACGCGGACATGTTCCCAATTAGGTGTATAATTCTAATTAGGAAGGTATGATAAGCCAAAATGCATCAGCCATATTTAAGCTCAGATTTACAAGTCATCTTGATGGTGAGCTTCAAGACGGTCGGTTACAGGTCTAACGGAGTGTATCTGAGAAGATACGCTGGAGATGTAGCGGCTTTAGGAGATTCCGTAAAGCTGGGCGTTGGATATAAACCAAGGCCTCCTAGGAGACTGTGATTTGTTCATGTGCCCCCACAAAACGTCAAATCCCTGCAGTGAAACGTGATGGTTAATTGGGTAGATGTCCTGTAAGTACTCACGAGTTGTATATTTGCTCAGGAGCTGATCGTTGCGGTAGATGGCGTGCGTATTTTATCAATAAATTTATTGCATCATATTCAATCTGAGTAGGTTTGACGGGTTTGGTTAACTTGGGGTAAGCTGAGCCCCTCCCCCTCCTCCTAAACTCAAGACGCGTCGCAGTTTCTCAATATCGGCTTGGATGTCCGATGTGAATGTGGACGTTCCCATGTCGGATTTTTGCGTGGTGTTCGCGACTGGATTCGTGAATATGATGGGCGCGTGTGTTTATCGCGAGCCAATCGTCGAGGTCGTTCTTGGAGTGGCTGGTGCCCTCAATTTAGCGACTGCGTGGAGGATTCGTCGGGCCTGGACGGGGAGGGATGGACTGTTACCGAGCCATCTCGACGGGAAGCAGTGAGGCTAGGCTAGGGCGCGTAGTTAGATAATGACTCATCATGGCTATCACGTCGGCATTCACCAGCCACTACACAAATCCGTACCGCGAGGCAAGGGCACCGCGTAATGCTGTGCAGTACCCAAGGAACGTGCATCCTTACGGTCTGGACATCGTTCCTCGAAGATTCGCGAATTCGAAGCGTCCTGTGTATATGCTAACCTCTAGGCAAGAATGTTATCGCCGACTCTACCCGAGCCGGACGACCGTTAGAACTCCTGAAAATCGGAGAAAAGGTGGACGGAATAAATCTAAAGTCTAGCGGATGGAGTTTGTACCGGGGGGAGGATCACTTGCTGTTATTTTACGCTACCATCCGAATACTTAGGTATGACAAGGGAATGGAGCGATGATGACAGCGAGACCCCCAAAGAGGCCAGGGGAGGGCCTGGGAGACCCCAGATTTGATCAGATTACGCGATTGTATAAAAGGCGGCCGATACCCTGTCCTCCTCTTCGCTCATTACCACCACCTTCAATTCTACTCATAGTCCGATACTTCTGCAATCATCATGGTATCGTCTCGTCGTTGCTTCCGTATCGTCTGTACTCATTCGTTGTGTTCTCGTAGGTCAAAGTTGGCATTAACGGGTACGCTTTCTTTGGGGATATGATTCCTTGGTAGTGTCTGACTGGGCTGCGCCTTCCTTGTAGATTCGGTGAGTATTCAGTATTCGAACGCATGGTACTATCGTCTAACAGCGCATTCAAGGTCGTATTGGCCGTATCGTCCTCCGAAATGCTCTCCAGGTCCCTGATATCGAAGTCGTTGCTGTGAACGAGTGCGCGTTGTTCTCTTTCTCTACTCAATGAATGTACTAATGCACATATATGCAGCCCTTTCATCGACCTTGACTACATGGTATGCTTCCGTTTTACTCCGCTTACTCGGCATGTCTCACTCTGGGCCTAGGTCTACATGTTCAAGTACGATTCGGTCCACGGACGATTCAAGGGTACCGTCGAAGCCAAGGACGGCAAGCTCTACATTGAGGGCAAGCCCATCACTGTCTTTGGTGAGCGCGACCCCGCTGCCATCCCCTGGGGTTCCGTCGGCGCTGACTACGTCGTCGAGTCCACCGTATGTATTCCACTTCTTCGTGCGTTTAGCGGTGTAATGAATCTCCGATATGTAGGGTGTGTTCACTACCATCGACAAGTGCGTTATTATTCCTCCGTTTCGTGATCGGATGAATGCGGGGTACTGATTCTGGTCGATAGGGCGTCTGCTCACTTGAAGGGTGGTGCCAAGAAGGTCGTCATCTCTGCACCTTCTGCTGATGCCCCCATGTTCGTCGTCGGCGTCAACCTTGATGCTTATGACCCAAGCTACAAAGTCGTATGTCCTTCTTAATCCATCACTGATATCGATGCTTCATCTTATCTTGACAGATTTCCAATGCTTCCTGCACAACGAACTGTCTTGCACCTCTAGCCAAAGTCATCCACGACAAGTTCGGCATCGTCGAGGCTTTGATGTCCACCATCCACGCCACCACCGCTACCCAAAAGACTGTCGACGGTCCCTCCAACAAGGACTGGCGTGGAGGCCGTGGTGTTAACAACAACATCATTCCTTCTTCCACTGGTGCCGCAAAGGCTGTCGGAAAGGTTATTCCCTCGTTGAACGGAAAGCTCACGTATGTCATTACGCCGTCTATGTCTTCATTCACTAATTGTATATTAGCGGTCTTGCCTTCCGAGTGCCTACCTCTGATGTTTCAGTCGTCGATCTCGTTGCCCGTATCGAAAAGGAAGCCACCTACGATGAAATCAAGGCTGCTATCAAGGAGGCCGCATCGTCTGGTCCCCTCAAGGGCATCATCGAGTACACCGAAGACGCCGTCGTCTCCACCGACTTTGTCGGCCACTCCGCCTCGTCCATCTTCGATGCCAAGGCGGGCATTCAACTCAACAAGAACTTTGTCAAGTTGGTGGCCTGGTACGACAACGAGTGGGGCTACTCGCGCCGTGTCTGTGACCTCTTGGTGTTCGCTGCTGCGCAGGACAAGAAGGCTGGATTGTAGATGTGGAGAGCGGGATAGTTGTTTACTAACAGGTAGTTACCATTTAGACGAGACGGCAGAAGAAAATGAAAGAAATAGTTGTGTTGTAGTTTCAATAATATTCCGCATTTGTACAATTGACGAAGTTTTTCAGTATAGGATTCCTGATGAGGTTTAGTCTCGGAATGTGGTGTTTGTTTGACAGAACAGAGAACCATCGACATGGTTTGAATCCTGTAATCGAATCTTGAACTAGGTCGACGCATAGTGGTCTTGGCGACGCTTCTTATTTTCTCTATGAATGGTGTAGAATCTGCGAGTCTGGCCTCGTCTTTGAGCGGTGTGTCTCAAAATCTGTCCTGGAAATTTACATTTCACAACGTAGAAGTGGGTATACTCAATCTTCTTTCAACGGGTGGATTTGCTAATTGGTCGCTAGTTCCTGTAATTACCAAAGTGGTCTAAGCACCCTGTCCTGGGATTCGGCAAGGGGCCCCGCAGAATACGTATCTTCTAACAGGTTCCTTTAAATGCGCCTATTCTGACAATGAATTCATTCGCGTCGTCGTCCACCCTATTATTCCTGCGGCTCTTTCACGTCGAAATAACGGTTGACTATCAGCGCTCAAGGTATAAGTTCCAGGTCGAGCGAATCACCGAACATCCAATTAGCGATACCCGCGATAGAAAAATCGAACTCACCGACGAGCCGCATGAACTGTGGAATCAATGGTCAGAGAGGATCTTTCCAGCCGAATGCATTTGGGTCAAGATTTCATCTCAGAGCACCCAAGCCGATCTGCTCTCACTGTTACTGTCATTCAAGTGTGGTGGATTCCTGTAGAATTTCTGCGAATTGTGTTGCAGTCGACGTCTGGTCGCCTCATCACTAATTAGAACAAAGCAATGACGCGGAAGACATTCGAGGATTATTTTGAAAAATATGAATGTAAGGTCGGTATGTCAAATTTGAACCCAATGATTTATATATCGTAGCGTTACTTACAGGCAGAGCGATTTTCGGGGCCAAGCGAATCGAATTTGACTTGTCCCGGCATCTTCAGCGGGAACGCCAGGGGGGGCTGAACGATACGTTGATTGTATGGACCAAGCTGCTATATGATTTTAGCCTTGGCCGTCGAGCTGGCGACCCTCTGATAAGTTGGGTGGAACATCAGCCCTTCGGCTATGTCAACAGCACCCACTTGGTCGGTTGGTCGGCGTCAGGGGCCGGAATGGCGAGCTCATTCGTGTCAACAACCCTTTCTTCACAGGAAACAAGACTGAAAGTCACAACGCACCATGTTCGGGCGGGACGTTTATCACACCATGTTTAGCGGCTCGGACAATTCGGAACATGTTACCGATGCATACGAGACATGCTGCGGTCCCCATTTCCATTTGGGCGATAAGACAACTACAGAGCTTTGACCATCGAAACTACCACACGTTTATACAGTCAGTGGAATATGCGTCCTGGCACCAGTATCAGCGATATCACCAAGCATCCCGACATCACCTTCATAGACAGGAAGTCTCTCAGTGCTGATGAACTCACCAGCACCATCTTGAAACTCGCCGGGCTGGCAGATGCTGAGACTGCGACGACGATGAGTTCCATAACGTACGCCAACTGGGCGAACCTTCCAGAGTGGATTGAGAAAGTGTTGGATGATAGCTGGCGTGTGACATATGGGAGCGTCGGTGTGGGGGAAGGGTCTGCACACTCAGTCTGGGATTTGAAACGTCAAGGTGCAGATACGCCGCAGCTGACCATCAGGGTCTTCGTCGAGTCGCAGACCAATGCCGACGGGGTCTTGGACATAGCTGCTTCTAAGCAAGCAGCACGTCGTCGCCTCGCACGCATCATCGACAGCACCGACTACTTTATCGAGCTCGTATGGATGCGTGGAAATCTCAGTGCATTCGGCGACGATTCTGTGCGGTATGCAGACGGCGGCGGAGGTGTTATCGTTATTGCTGGCCAGACAGTCATTGAGATTTGCGATGAGGGTGATACAAAGTTGCCATGGGAGAGTTTTGAGAGATACGTTCACGCACTCCTGGAGCATACTATTCGCAGGAACAGTCCACCCCGGGCCCCCACCATGCCCACCATCAAGCGTGGCCCATTGGTATCTCTAGCCAGTGATAATCCCAACTCATGCCCGCGAAAAATTACGATCCGCCCTGTCGATTCAAGGTTTTCCCTTTGGTTTGAATTGGACAGACCTGTTGCTGCTGCCGACGCCATTGTCATTGTCAAGGAATCTACATCTGACCCGGCCGTTTCACATGAAAACTGTGAAGTTGAAGGGGGCGTTAGGGTGCGCTTCATGTTCGTGATCGCAAAGGTAGGACATCATGTTGTGGAGGTGCACGCACACTTTGCAGACTCGGAAACGATGATGTCGAGGACACAGATCTTCGAGGTTGACGTTGCTTACACGGAGAAGCAGACGGATTATAATAGGGAGGATATTTTCATGGCTGCCTCTAAGGAAGCAGCAGAGGGACGCCATGAACAGTACCACGTTCCCTATCAGGACCCTCCGAACTCGTGGAGAGCCTCATTTCTGAAACTATTCTGTCCTGTATACAGACGACGTTCCCGCTGAATGCATGGTAGTTGTTGCTGGTCAGACAGTCGTGATGTGGATAGGTCGTTGACAGCCAAGACTTTAGAAGCTACGCTTAGGACATACCATTCGTCGTCAAGCGTGGCCCACTGTCATTCTTGACCAACGATTATTCGCGCCCGACTCCCGAGAAAAGTCCGCATTCGCTCTGTTGGCAAGTCACGGTTTTCCCTTTAGTTTGAATGGGACAAACCCATTGCTGCTGCTGAGGCTACTGGTTTCCTTGAAAGTTATGTAGTTGAGGAGGGTGTTAGGGACAAGTTCACGTTTGCGGTTGGAAGGCTGGGACATCACATCCGAATTGAGGTGCATGTGGTCTTTGCAGATCCGGAGACCATGGTTTCGGCGTCGACGTCGACGTGACACATCGAAACAGCGTTGGTTTTTGTACACATTTTAACCATCGGGCACGAGACGCATAGGCCAGAGGGCATAAACACGTAGGTTAATGAATGGAAATAAGTGTATCCTTGGGGAGCGAAGATGAGCTTGGACTGCTCAAGCAGTATTCTTAGCAAAACTTACGCGATGGGCAATATTCAGATCATGGAGGCCATGAACGCGGGAACAACCACCACACATCTAATGCCTGTATGATCACGTTCAAATTCCACGGTCCAATACATCTCCAACAGAATTTTGCACCCAATAGCCAAAGGCCTCGCCTATCGGGGCACCAAAGGGAAAAAACCGAAAATGATGTCTTCAAGGACAAATTCAGCATGCATCGGAAGAGTGGTTTTCACTAATGAGGTGTTGCAAGTTTTCGAAGGACCCCGATGTGGTCGTATCCTTCGTTCCCAATGACAATGACTACTATCGCCAAACCGATGTGCGCAAGCGGTTCAGGGAATGACGGGAGCTGGGATGGGGAACGAACACATGCTGAGCACCGCTGAATCTCGCCTGGAGATGCCAAGGCCGTCGTCGAATCCATGGGATGCGGGACAGGAGGCGGAAGTCGGGGCGTGACAAGTGTGCTTATGCCACAGAGCACAATTCCACGCTCTCGAAAGACCTCATCCAGCACTGGACAGATCTTCTCCTCGTCTTTCGTGTATGCTGGATGCCGCCAAGTGTTTACATTCGCCAGCAGCTAGAGAAAAGACAATTGCTTATATATAGCAGATCTTCCGTCGGGTTTTCTACGCAGCCGAGGATTGAGAACGAAGCACTTGCAGGGGTAGAACATTCAAATAACGCGACAAAAAAGTCGAGTGTTGGAAGGAAGGCGCCGGAGAGCCTTTGGGAGCTTGTCTCGCCCAAGTTCAGCCATTTCTTTGAAAGGATGGAGTGGAGGGGTGGGCTACGGTCAAATTCACGTTCATGGTCTCAAAAGTGGGAAGCGCCACGTTCATGTGCAAGTATTCGATTGTGATTTGGATGGTTTGCGCGCGAATGCAGACACTTGCGACGGTATCACGTACACCAAGGCCGCATCATCGTGTGTCTGCGCCACGGACGCAATCACGCCTACTTTCAACAAGGTGTCTTGTTTCTCGCGCGAGCTGTGGCTATAGATTCAATATAGGGAAGATCTCAGAGGGACAGTAACAACGCACATAATCTCCTCCTACTCTCCATGAGTCCATACGCCTAATACACATCCAGCTCCTGCTTCCTATAATGGGGAAAACCGCATTGCAGATATTGACGAACGGGTACGCATCGTGTCTTGGAGGATATTTGAACCTCACATCCTCATTTGATAATCGACCCGTAAGCCGTGCTGCTATCGCTATCTGTTAACAAGTCACCGGGCAAGCAAAACAGACTCACGACGTAAATATCGAGGATACTTGAATCCGACATACTCCACGGTATACACTCAGTGAGGTAACTTTTCACGTCTTCCCAATGACCACGCTGGTGAGGGATAGACTACACCGCAAGGGCAACCATAGACGAATCGTCTCCAAGACCCGTTAATTTTTCATGCGCTTCGATGAGAACGAGGGCGGCGATGGAACGTAGTGCTCTAAGCGGCGTAAGCTGGATGTATGCGCGTGATAATGGGTTGCAACGTACGCTGAAGAGGCTCCAGCTGAGAATCCCCGGGTAATGTATGGTCGTTGGACCTCGGATCCTCTAGTAACGGGCAGTCCCTCTTGGCTTTGGGTTCTCTCTGAGGGTCGATGACGTCCCAAGGTGGCGGGTAGTGAATCACCTTCAAGTCTCGTAACGCGATGGATGTCAATGAAGAGGTTCGGGGTCGACATTGAGCTTGGAAGCTGTACAAAAGTCCCGCTTCCAGGATCTGGCGAAGTCGCCTTGAACGTCGAAGAAAAGGACCTCGACAATGGGTGGCGAGCTAGCCGTTGTGGACGGCAGTGTGAAGCGCGCCTGCTGACACGTGATTCTTACCAAAGTTGAAAAAGATTTTCCGGTACTTCGGGACGGGTTCCTTACTCCAACCACTTTATGAGCAATGTCCGCCATCGCCAACTCTACCACTGCAGATGAACCCCACTCTCGATATGTGCTGCCTATAAGACACGACAGAAGGTCTGCCTCGTCCCAGCAACTTTCCTGTGCGCTGATTGGTCTAGCTGCCTAGGAACTTGTAAACCTGGCTTCCAAGATACACTAAAGACGACGAGAAGAATTTTGAATATTTGGGCAGGGCAGAGCCGGGCGACGTCTTGACCCTTTCGAGAGCGGGCAATTGTACTGTGGCATAGTACAAACTGCAGGGATAACAGTCTAGTGCACACTGCGACGATCGTGTTGTGTCAAATGTGTTCTCATACGTGACGGGAGCGCAACGACGGCCATGGAACCTAGTCGTATGCAACCGTACTCAACATGGGTTTCAGCTCCTTTCATGATCTTGTTCCCAGAACAGAACCCGCTTATTTGCGATACGAATCATTGTCATTGGGAACGAGGGACGCGACTATCTCAGGATCCTTCGAAAACTCGCAACAGGCCTCATCAGCGAAAACCACAACCTTCCGATGCCCCGCTGAATTCTGCCGTTGAAGGCATCATTTTTTGGGTTTTCCCCCGAGATTGGCGCCCTGATGGACGAGGCCTTGGAATATTGGGCGCAAATTCTGTTGGAGACGTGCAGGCACTAGAGGTGAGCTGTAGTTGTTTCCGCGTTCAACGTTCATTACTTATACGTACCACGTAGGGCCTGGCGTTCATCCATGACCTGAATATTGTGAATAATGCTATGAATACAGCTCAATCTCTTCTTCTCTTCCCAAGGATGCGTTCATCCTCGATTTCTTGGTTCAGTAGTATTCGAATCTATTCGCGTCGGTCGTGTCTCATCCCGTATCTGGTCCAGATCATCCTTGGATGACCAGCGACTCCTTGCACAGCAGCTTTCCGGACGTCTCCAGTTACTCTCGACCCCGACATGCCCCGGAAATGCGCACCCCCGGTAAACCTTACTCTCTATTCAAAGAGGATATCTCGCAATCAGGTATTTATCGTCTTACTGCGAGGGCGCTTCTTTCATGACTGATCTCGCAGAGTACCTAAGTTCCCCCACAAGGGTCCGACGTCGTTCTGATCGATCGGCGTTTGATATCGATGGTGCGAGGGCTGGATCACTCGACTGCGACGATCTTGCCAGTACTGGAACCTGCCAGGCCGTCTTTCCTTTATTAATGGCGCAACCTAGAGACAACACTTGACGTGGCAAGCCAGCAACAGCATTTTATCGGCGAACACACTACCACACTAGCCGCCATCGTCACGCCCATTCCGCAGCGCTGTATTCGTGACGAACCATATGTACATCCCTTCCACGGCATCAAGGTTACGCAGCGACAAACTGATGCAGGGTTGCATGGCTGCAATTGTGATTCTTGATCTGGATTGTGAACGGAGAGTAAGTGGTTTCTTCATTACTTTGACATGCCTGACAATTCATCTCTGGAAAGCATGGCAATCATTCGGGTAGGTAGGTAGGTAAACAAAAGAGTGTGAGCATAGTACTCGAGGACCATCTTCTTAGGAGGCAAAGCGCCAACTCTTAACGACACGAAATTTGGCGACAAGTCGGCTCTATTGTCTATTTGAAACGCTCAACTCGTCTATCCTTCCGCACCTCGTCGCTAGCTTGTTCCTTATATATCACCCACAACGCCGTCGTGGTCCCGCGGTACTAATCTGTGAATGGAGCGCAAGGTAGCAAGGGGAAAAGAACGAGGAGCCAAGTCGCTGAGTCTAAGCAACGCAAACAGGAAAATATAATTTCACTGGGTAACGGTGAGCGTGAAGCGGGTTGACAATGGTGGAAATAGTATTCCGATTCTATAATGGTGGAGGTAACCTGCTTTGTTTTTACATTCGTACGGTGAGAGTGCTTATATCTCTCAGCGTCTATTTTTCTGATTTTTACCAGTTCTAGGTTCTGACTGCGTCTTGTTTGGGGAGGGGTTGGGATACCACAGTCGTTGAGACCAAAGACTATCGTCGGTCTTAGGCAATGTTGTGCGATGCCTAAGGTTGCTGGCTTTTGATTCACTTCTTCTCGCGACACTTATGCCGATGATATGCCGAGGGTTCTGTATCGCAAGAAGGTAAAGAGCGGCTCTCGATTAAACCTTTTAGTACCATTCGCCGCACAATTTTCTAATGAGAATATCTCTTGATGCTTAACTCCCTGTTAACGGTGATATTCGTCGGACAAGACAAGTTCCACGTAAATTGAAAACAACCGAAAGCAACAGACAGCAGATTCCAACTGATAGCAACGAAAATCAAAGCAGACAGAAAATACATGACGAAAGGCTCGGCAAGCAGAGAAGGTGAAATGTACTAAATGAATGGATTGTGCGTCATCAAGCGCGCAAGCTATTCGACGTAAATTTGGGGGGGGGGGGTTGTAAGAGGGTAGTAGCAATGACAGAAAATATATGTGAAAGCCAAGAGAAGGTGAAAGGTACAATATAAATGGATCGTACACTGGAGAGGTACGGAGAATCATCATACTGCCAACAGAATTGTCGGGAAAGCTTCCGTCATCACCGCAGACTGTCAATATCCTAGGTGTTGGACACAGGAGCTGGGGGAAAATGCCCAAGCAATCGACATCCATTCACGCCCAATAAATGGCTAGAAAGGGGGGCCATGCATGTACAGTCTTGCGTATGAGGCGTCTATGGAGCTATATCAGTGTTATTTCTGATATGGGGGGGATAGAGTAGCACCTTTTGAACATACGCCGCACAGCCGGTTGTAGGGCAATGATGGACAAACTGGGACAGGTAGTCGACATGCGCGTGAATGAGATGTCCGCATGTGCATTGTTGCGCCTACGAGGTTGTGAGGATAGCGAAGACGTTGTCAAGAGATATTAGCTCACGTCCTCAGCAGTGCCAGGTAAGAACCAGTCACAGCCGCACGCATGAATGCAGGGTCCTCTCATAGGTGGGGTTGAAAACACCGGAGGGGAGACACTGTTGAGTGCATCACGGAAACGGTCCATCGGCATCGACTTTTGTGGTGAAGACATGGAAGGGGAGATGTTGAGTGCAAAATAGAAGAAGGTGACGATGAACGTTGGGATTCATATTGACGCATTTAAATACAAGTGCCGGTGCCATTCCATCGCGATGAAGCTTTCATAGAGGGATTCCGATGTGACCAGTTGTCGCTTCGTAGAACCGTACCGTTTGAAATTTTGATGGAAATTTCAGGGCGCCGAAGGGTGCCGAGGGTGATATATCGTGTTCCGAGATCACGCTGATAATGGTCCTCGTACTGTAGGCCTGAGAATCCTGTGAAAACCCTAGATTTGATCTCCATGAAGGCGATGCTCGAGGACTTATTCTAAAGCGATCATGCTGATGATGGTCCTCGTACTGTAGGCCTGGGAGTCCTGTGATAACCCTAAATTTGTTCAAGATCCTCCTCCTCCTCATGTATTTACTGGTCATTATACTCAACAGGTACAGGTACGTGTCCAAATTTCAGCCATTTTACATCTAATTTGGTATTATCTTGAAAAGACTACTGTACCATTTGAATCAGTCACACGACATTTGAACTGATTCAAATGGTACAGTACTGTAGTATTACGACCGGATGTTCACCGGGTGTTATGCGTTATGAGTTAGGTTCACCCGGACTCATGTTCAGGACTCGGTGTTATGCATTATAGATTATGGCATAGGTTCATGTTCATGGGATGCCGGACAGAATTGTCCCAGTTGAGTCATGAATTGGCCCAAAATGTCGCTGAAGCCCGTGGAGGATTGTATTTTGGACAAAGAATAGGCCTAAATTAAGTCAGAAAATAGCTGAAAATCACACCAAAAAAATTTAGTAAATATCGTTTGCCTAGATACATGTTCATGACCCCGCGTTACGCGTTATATGATATGACTTAAGTTCAGTTCATAGTGCCGCGTTATGCGTTATATGAACATGCGGTCATAATACTACAGTAGTCTTTTCAAGATAATACCAAATTAGATGTAAAATGGCTGAAATTTGGACACGTACCTGTACCTGTTGAGTATAATGACCAGTAAATACATGAGGAGGAGGAGGATCTTGAACAAATTTAGGGTTATCACAGGACTCCCAGGCCTACAGTACGAGGACCATCATCAGCATGATCGCTTTAGAATAAGTCCTCGAGCATCGCCTTCATGGAGATCAAATCTAGGGTTTTCACAGGATTCTCAGGCCTACAGTACGAGGACCATTATCAGCGTGATCTCGGAACACGATATATCACCCTCGGCACCCTTCGGCGCCCTGAAATTTCCATCAAAATTTCAAACGGTACGGTTCTACGAAGCGACAACTGGTCACATCGGAATCCCTCTATGAAAGCTTCATCGCGATGGAATGGCACCGGCACTTGTATTTAAATGCGTCAATATGAATCCCAACGTTCATCGTCACCTTCTTCTATTTTGCACTCAACATCTCCCCTTCCATGTCTTCACCACAAAAGTCGATGCCGATGGACCGTTTCCGTGATGCACTCAACAGTGTCTCCCCTCCGGTGTTTTCAACCCCACCTATGAGAGGACCCTGCATTCATGCGTGCGGCTGTGACTGGTTCTTACCTGGCACTGCTGAGGACGTGAGCTAATATCTCTTGACAACGTCTTCGCTATCCTCACAACCTCGTAGGCGCAACAATGCACATGCGGACATCTCATTCACGCGCATGTCGACTACCTGTCCCAGTTTGTCCATCATTGCCCTACAACCGGCTGTGCGGCGTATGTTCAAAAGGTGCTACTCTATCCCCTCCCATATCCGTAATAATACTGATATAGATTCTTAGACGCCTCATACGCAAGACTGTACATGCATGGCCCCCCTTTCTGCCCATTTCTTGGGCGAGAATGGATGTCGCTTGCTTGGACATTTTACGCCAGCTCCTGTGCCCAACACTTAGGACGTCGACCGTCTGCGGCAATGACGGCAGCTTTCTCACCAATCCGTCTCTCCGTCCTCTTCCCTTTCAGTGCCGTCTCTCCATCACTGTATCACTACCCCCGCCAGTCCGCTCCACATTATGTCGGCGGTATGATCTTTCTTCATACTACTCCAGCGCACGATCCATTCATCTTGTACCTTTCACCTTCTCTTCTTGCCAAGGCTTTCATATATATTTTCTGTTCTTGCTACCACCTTCTTACAATTTCCCCTCATTTACGTCGGGCAACTTTGCGCGCTTGACGACGCACAATCCATTCATTTAGTACATTTCACCTTCTCTTCTTGCCGAGCCTTTCGTCATATATTTTCCGTCCGCTTTGATTTTCGTTGCTATCAGTTGGAATCTGTGGTCTATTGCTTTCGGCTGTTTTCAGATTACACGGAACATGTCTTTTTATCACCGTAAACAGCGACCTAAGCATCAAGAGAAATTATGATTAAAACTTTGTGCGAATGGTAATGGAAGGTTTGATTGAGAGCTGCTGTCTACCTTCTTACGATACAGAACCCTCGGCCCATCTTCTCATATCATCTGCATAAGTGTCGCGAGAAGAAATGAACCAAAAAAGCCAGCAACTTTAACATCCCACAATATTATTTAAGACCGACGATAGTTTTTGTCCATCCTCTCACCGAAGAAGGCGCAGCCAGAACCTAAATCTGGTAAAAATAAGCAAAATAGACGCTGAAAGATACAAGAATTCTCGCCGTATGAATCTGAAAACAAAACAGGTTACCTCCGCCTTGATAAAATCGAAATCCCATTTCCACCACTGTCAACCTGCTTCACGCTCACCGTTACCAGCTAAATTCTGTTTGTGTTGCTTACTCTCAGTGACTTGGCTCCTGGTTCTCTTCCCTTTGCTACCTTGCGCCTTCAGGCGGAACTCTATATTGGTGGCAAACATAGATTTCTAACGCGGGACCACGGCGGCGTCTTGGGTGATATATGAGGAACATGCTAGGGATGAGGTGCCGAAGGTAGACGAGTTGAGCGTGTTCAAATAGACAACAGATTCAAGTTTTCGCCAAACTTCGTGCCGTTAAGCAGAGCGCCGACTGACTTGGAGTCTCTCGGAACATAATCTTTGGGGTGCAAAATATTGATCGCCATGCTTCCCAGAAATGAATTGTCAAGCATGTTAAAGTAATGGAGAAAACACTTACTGCTCGTTCGCAATTCAGATTAAGAATCAGAACTGCAGCCCTGAACCAGTATGTCACTGCGTAATCTTGATACTTTGAAGGGATGTACATATGATTCGTCGCGAATACAACGCTGCGGAATGGGCGTGACGGTTGGTGTGGCAGTGTGTTTTCCGCCGATATAATGCTGGTGCTGGCCTGCCACGTCAAGTGTTGTCTCTAGGTTGCGCCATTGATAAAGGAAGGAAGGCCTGGCATGTTCCTGTACTGGATAGATCACCGCAGGCGCGAGAAAGAGCAGGGTCATCCGACATTGATATTAGACGCCGATCCTTCAGGATGACGTCGGAATTCTTGTGGGGGAACTAAGGGTACAATATTTATTGGCGCGCTATAAGAAACCACATCAGTCCCGTCTTCCACCGACAATCACGCACGTCCGAAAAACACACACATATTTGTCCTCATACATCTCTAGGTGCGTACTCTTCTCCAACAAGACCCACTTGATTTTCGGAATTCTTAATCGTACGGCATGACAGTATCTCGTCCTTGGGACTACTGGTATACAGCGTCGGATACAGGGCTCTATGTAAGATACCAACAACCGACCATGTCTTGAAGGTACCGGCGACTCTGAATTCGGATAGCTCTCACCTAACTGCTAGTCAGATGAAGAACCAAGGAAAAGAAACATCGGCTCACACACACACCGTCGGGTTCATCGTGTACACTTCGAAAGACGGTATAACATCCTTGAGTCATACTTCATCAAGGTCGTCGCCCACGCCTGGTACTCCTTTGACTCTGTCGTGCCCATCTCCTCGCGCTTCTGCAGCATAGCCACAAAACTCTGCAGGGAACCGATTCCTTCTTGGTAGAACTCCGTCGATGCTGGAGCGTTGAGGACTAGGCATGGCACAGGCCCTTTGGCGAGCGTGTCACGACATATTGGCCTGCGAGCACACCTAGAAAAAAAATTCAACAAGCATTGTCCCTTAACATCAAGTTGTACGTACCGAAGATCGAAGCAGTTGGCGACGTGGTAAGAAGATTGTCGAGCTCGTCCATGAACAACTTGGGCGTCCAGCACGGTCAGGTACGGCTTTGTGTCAGATGACTTGAGCTTTACAAGAGTATCCATGGCATGGTACAACGACGGCAAAGCAACGTTGAACTGGTTCCCATCGATATCCGAGAGATGTTCGGTCTGATAGTGAAAGTATTGGGAGAAGAAAGAAGCCGCGCGTCCTTTGTTACTACTTTTCTAGGTCCAAGTCATTCATAGCTTTTGCAATGTCCTGCAGACGTTGCGGTATACAACCCAACGGAACATCGCCACGCTCGTAGAACTGTCGGACCAAATCGAGGAATCACCCTGTTCGATAAGAATGACCAGGGAAAGGCACTCCGGCCTTAAGGTATACCTAGAAGAGAATTAATTATAAAGGCCACGACTGTCGAGATCCGAGTAGACGCACCTTGAGGTCCGTAAGGGCGGCTTTGTCAGTACCTAGTATGCTCTTCATCTGATCAATCTCCTGCTGAACTGCAGACTCGGATACTTTAAACAGACCGGCGACGATGCGGACTAAATCCATGTCTGCTACATTAGTGCTGACTGACAACGAGGACGTTGAGTCACTGGCATGATCCCGAGAGGTGCGTACGCGACGAGACGCGACGTGGCAGCTGACTGGCAGCCTG
>JAUEPT010000420.1:0-22598 GCA_030435635.1 Armillaria borealis | reverse complement strand
ATTCAGATAGTATCTCACGTCGCTGCGGTGTGGGAAGCCGCGGGCCACGTCACCCTCAGATAAATCAGTACTACCGCCTATAATAGCCGTCCCTTTTTGTTACTGGAACTATCCTTGAGCTCAAGCGAAGCCGTTAAAAAACGGGCGAATGCGGAAAATGTACTGGAAATGACAAGGAAATGGACTTCAAATTTGAAGCATTTGTGTGGCAGAGACCATAGATACAAGCCATTGTAGCAACCAAGTGATGCATCTTTCGTTTGGCACCCAGGACTGTGTACATAGTGTGCACAGCTTGGTTCTCCGCTATTCTCGAGCTGCCTGAAAGGTTGAGTCCGAGGCCGATTCACGCATTCTCTTCCACCACCTTCCCTCCAACTCGGCACCTTTACTCCGCCATTGCTTCTTGGATAATATGTACCATCCGGCGCCTGGACCATCCAGCCCAATAAACCCAGGCATGCACCACCACCAGCGTCTCAGTCCTATTCCTGTATCAGATGGAAATGCTGCCAAGCAGCGTCCAGACGACTACGTCTATTTCGAGCGCTCGACGTCGGGTTTCTCTTCAGATGCCGTGGCTCGCTCGACCGCGGCGAAGCTCAAACTGGTGTCATACTACAAGATGGCGGTGGACTCTGCGATTGAAAGGAATGCACGGTGTGTGTCCAAGCAGGCCTGTCGCGCGAGCTTGTCTGATCTATCGTTCCTTTCAGTCGGATAGAGCTCGAAACAAGGTTAACCCAGACCCTGACTCCCGATGCCAAAGAGCGTGAAATACGCAAATATTCCAAGATGGAGTCCCAGCACCTCCGGCTCAGGCGGACCAAGATTAAGCTGGCTGATTTCCGGACAGTCAAGGTCATAGGGAAGGGCGCATTCGGAGAGGTACCATCTGTTAGACGTCGGTCTATCTACGTCAATCTAACGCGTTTCACGTCAAGGTTCGGCTAGTCCAGAAGGTAGACACCGGAAAGGTGTACGCGATGAAGAGTCTGCAGAAGGCTGAGATGTTGAAGCGAGATCAGGCATGTCGACATTATATCGTTGCTCGCAGATCGTTGACTCTTTCTTAGCTGGCTCATGTGCGAGCAGAGCGAGACGTCCTCGCCGAGTCCACGTCCCCGTGGGTCGTACAACTGTTCTACTCCTTCCAAGATCCCCTGTATCTTTACCTCATCATGGAATTCCTTCCTGGAGGAGATTTGATGACTATGTTGATGAAATATGACGTTTTTTCTGAAGATGTAACGCGGTTTTACATGGCAGAGTGTATACTTGCCATTGAAGCCGTACATAACCTGGGATATATCCATCGGTATGGCCTACAGTGTCATTACATTCTTCGTACTGATCCCTGCCCCAGTGACATTAAACCAGATAATGTTCTGATCGACAAGAACGGACATCTAAAGCTATCAGATTTCGGTTTAAGTACAGGTCTTCATAAGGTGTCTGACGGGGAGTTCTACAAACGATTCCTAGAACAGGAGAAGACTCGTGACCCTGCTCGGAACAGCGTGCAGGTCAATCCCATCAACTTGACAATGAGTCGCGAGCAAATTGCTACATGGAAAGCTAACCGGCGGAAACTCGTAAGCTCAAAAGATTGTCTGTTCTTGACCTTTTCATGATTTTTTCAAGGCATACTCGACTGTCGGCACCCCAGATTATGTGAGTGCAACGATACATGGCAATTCTTGCTCTGTTAATAGCATCCAGATCGCGCCAGAAGTCTTCTTGATGAAGGGCTACGGAAAGGAATGTGATTGGTGGTCGTTAGGAGCAATTTTCTTCGAATGTTTGGTCGGATATGCTCCATTCTGTTCAGAAAATCCTGGTGATACATACAAGAAAATTATCGACTGGCCGAATTACCTTTTCTTCCCCGATGAGGTCTACATCTCAAGAGAGGGCGAGGATCTCATTCGAAAGCGCGTATATTCCTTCACGCTCAATGCTGATTCTAATTGTACCTGCAGAATGATGACATGGGCGCAAAACCGACTGACGGTAACGCAAATCAAGACCCATCCCTTCTTCTGCGGTGCGGACTGGACTTCTCTCCGAAACATCGAGCCACCTTTTGTACCTCACCTCAAATCTATCACGGATACATCCTATTTCCCGACAGATGATTTCGGCAATCTTCCAGACCAACTGGAACAAGTAGAATCTGTTGGCGCGGAAAAGGACCTGGCGTTCTTAGGGTGTGTTTTTCTCTCCTCAGCTTACACAAATGTTGACACAGCGGTGTAGATTCACGTTCAAACGTTTCACTGGCGGGCCACAATCGTCAGGATAATGATTACTTCTCAGGACCGGACCACTATCTTTGCTTTGCATTGCTGTCTTGTCTTTGTTAGTTTACTACAACCAACCGCGCACGCCCAACAGTGTATGTATGTATGGCACAGTTCACATATGTCCCTTGTAATAACGCAACCCAGGAATGATATTATTTCAAGCACAAATGATTATACTCTTCAATCTTTGTATGAGCTTGATCTTCTTGTCATATTGCTGTTAGTCCGCGATATAATGCGGTCATTCTGGGTTCCGTGAGTTCTGAAGCATAGGCAGTACAACAAAATCAACCGCTTGCTCGTATTTTGTTTCCCAAATAAGCACAGCCATCAACAATCACAGTTCTGAGATTCCGTGTTCTGTTTGTACCAAACAAGCTCTTGCGTTGACCCGTCATCTGTTCTGCAACACCGGATGAGCACAGAAGATCCCGAGGACATACTCTCCGGTTCTTTGGAGATACTGTATGATTACAAACCTGTAACGCTGACCTCTGCAGGTTCGGTCTTTTCGTACACGTCCAACAACATCCCCGGAAATCCGATTACTCTCCGCACACCCGATACTCATCCATCCAACTGGTCGCTGCATGCATCGTCCATCTGGGCATCGTCTCTGTTCCTTGTTGATCATCTGCAGTTCCTAGATCTCCCCGAATCTCCGGTGGAATCGTTTCGCGTACTGGAGCTAGGGGCAGGGGCGGGGCTACCAGGAATATCGATCGCGCGTAAACATCCCTCCATACAAGCGACAGTAAGCGACTATCCTGATGAGGAGCTTATCCGGACATTGGAGGGAAATATCGCCAGGAACGACGTGCAAGACAATTGTCGTGCCGTAGCTTATTCGTGGGGATCAGATTCGTCGGCGCTCACTGGTGGGTTTGATGTGATAGTTGCTGCGGATACGCTCTGGAATCCAGATTTGCATGCGCTCTTCATCAGAGCACTGCAGTCGATGTTGAAGAGATCTCCGAAAGCGCGTGTTCATCTCGTTGCAGGCTTGCATACAGGGAGGTACACGATTCGGTCATTTATCGTGGCCGCAGAGAACGCAGGATTTGCTATCGTACAGGCAACAGAGATGGAGACGGGCGGTTCTGATAGGCGAGCATGGTGCGTCTCGAGAGCTGAAGGAGAGGATGAGAAAGAGAGAAGACGATGGGTAGTCTGGATTGTCTTGAAGTGGGCATCACAGACCAAAGCGTAAAAAGCATATACATAAAGGTACAATAGGTGAGTACAAATTTACTATGTCGATTATTCAATAATATCATATTTTTCAAGCAGCCCTACGAATCGGCGGTGCACCAAAGGTCATAACCTTTGCGATCATCGTATCTGTGTGCCCATCATCCTGCGAATGGTGTTAGCGAAGATCAGATTCAAGACAGTGGACCTCACGAGGAAAAAGATCAGGTTGTCTTCCGTAACGCTGAACTGTCGAATCAGCCCTTCAAAAGTGATGGAACGCGAGGTCTCAGCGGGAGTGAATGAAGCTCGGGAGCCAATCCATGTCCAAGATTGGGTAGACTTGCTGTATGAGTCGGGAAAGGGTGAAAAGTCAATGGTATGAAGACGACTCCTTCCCCCGTTAACTCTATCCACCTCGATGAAGAACGCCCTAGATCCAGCAATCAAGGGTCCATGGATATAGGGCCCATACTTTCGCAAATCCTTCACCATGCAGAAGGTACTCCAATACGACCAGGGCAGGAACCCCTTCCTCGATGGATATTTGACGAACGACTCTCGGACGAAGAGCCACTCGCACGCGGTATGTTCGGGCCGGATCTTTGCGGTGATGGCAAGCATGCGAACCTCAGGGGCAGCGTAGAAGAGGGCATTGGAAGACGGTTCGTTGTCGGTCCTCGGAGATGTGTTGGTCGAAAACGCGAAAAATGAATAACCTTTCCAGGCTTCGGGGAGTTCATACTGGTTCACAATGGACATCTTCCCGACGTCGTAGATTCTGTACGAGTTCAGCATGTAAGAACCCGTCTTCCGATCGTGGCAGATACCGAGGAGGTGATTCTCGTCTATGAAATAGATATTCAGGTCCTCCAGCCACTGTTAGTGCGATCAGCCAACTTAATGACGCCCATGGGTCTAGATTACGTACCCTTGCTTCCAGAGTACGCCAATTCATCAGCAGGCGAAGGGTCTTACCCCCATGGAAATCCAAGCCAACCGTGACTTTCGAACCGCAAATCAAGGTGTTAACGCCGACGACTCGCGTAGCGATTGTAGTCGAGACGTCGAAAGATGGAGTAATCGCGTGACGGTGCTTCTTGTTGGTTCCGATATCCTTGAAGGACAGTGAAACACAAACTTTTCCATTGTGACTATAGAAACGCCTTTAAAAAGAAATGTTGTTTAGACTTAAATGCCAAAACGTACGTGTAAACGTGGCTTGTAACGATAAGGCCTTGAGACCCATCGACTGCCAATCCCTCAATTTGTGGGAAAGTGTACTTGAGATGACGCGTTTGGGACGGAGGCCGATTCGTCCTGCAGGAAGGAAGCTCTGACAGGTCCAAGGTGTTGAAAACGCCGTGATTATGTATTTGAAAGATAAATTTGTCGGAGACGCCTGCGATGGCCGGCATGGGGATTTCTAGCTGAGATTCATGGGTCCATTGGAGTTTCGGCCAGTCTTTCTTGTAAGTCAAAAGGAGCTGAGCGCGAACGATGGGAGGTGCGCGAGCATAAGGAACCGCGCCGTCTTTCATTCCCAGGACAGCCAACTCGAATCGGTACCGAAGCACTTGAAATTCCATGACGATGTTGTAGACGCGACGGAACGCCTGTCAAGGGTATAAGCGAATGCAAAGGCACGAGGCTGGGGGCACGCTTACCTTGCAGGCGCGCCAGAGAGACGGCGGGTCCAGATGCTCCAAAATGCTGATGAGGACGTCATCAGAGATTTTGTAGAAGCGCACAGCAGTGAGACGATGAGGATGCATTTCTCGCAGAGAAAGTACCAGTACTGAAGCACCCCAGAGACGAACATATCGATTTTATACTCGTCCTCGTTCGTTGGAGACCAGATAAAAAGATAGAAAAAGAAAAGAAAAACGGTTGCTCATTGCCCGCCATTGTCTTCGTGGTATGAAACAGTGAAAGTCGGCGCATTCGACTCCTGAGATTTGTTGGTCGGTAGGTTGGTCATCGTAGGTAATAAAGAGCTTTTTGTGAGTTCACTGACCCAAACGATCCAGGATTAGAGCAGGGTGCCATGTCAACAACAACGCGTGCCGCAGAACGACGAAAGGTAAAGGTTGCGTGGGGGTAGGACCAGTTTTCGGAAGCTCGCGAGACAATAAGATCCCTTAGTTGGGGCGCGACCTGCCTAAAACGCGAACGCGGAAGTCGGGTATGCGTTTGATGCGATATAATCTTTTCTTCGAGCGCTAAGAAGAAGATAATAGCCAGAAATGAGCTCCGTAAAGATTGATGAAGAATCGTTGTGTTCCTTTTCATATTGTTTATGAAACGGTGGAGGAAGGCAACTTGCAAGCGCTGAGAGCCGGCCCGGTTTCCGAGTTGCAATGCATTTGTGGCTGTGCATGCGTGACACTGACGTGACGACGCTCACTAAGCTCGGCTCAACTCCTCCCCCGTCCTCCCCACCACGATGGTATGCAAGAAATGTGAAAAGGTACGGTATTGTCGCGCCGCATTCCCTGCGTCAAATCTCTTATTGTTCGCAGAAACTTTCCAAGGTTGCGGCACCTGATCCATTCACTTCAAGCTCTAGCAGCATCAAGGATGGCTCACGCAAAGTTGGAGAGAACAAGCTTCTTACACGGCCAGGCAGCTCCAAGAATCGTTTTCAGGTAAAGTCTAGATTTTCGGTTGATATGTGTTCTAACAATATACACAGCCGTATCAAGGGAAATGTAAAGATTGCAAGTCGACAGTCACCCAGAATAAAGCAAAGTACTGTCATGGTACGTTACCATTCCAGTTGTCTTTCGAATTTGTTCCCCCTGACATCCTCTACTCGCATTTCAGGGTGTGCGTACAAGAAAGGTCTTTGCTCAATCTGCGGGAAGCAGATCTTGGACACTACAGGCTATGTCATGTCGAGCAAATAAGCCGGCAAAGTTTTAGACGGATCACGGAGCTTTTGTTATCAATGTCGCTGTGCAATCATATAATATCTTGTGTGTATTTGTTACTCTTTTAACGTAATGACATTTTCTCTCTAGCGGGCATATTTACAAATGCGTTACCGTGTCCATCGCTTCAAGGATCTACATGTCCCTAAGATTCAGGATGTTATCTCACGTCTCTTCCTTGGCGTCCCGCGAGGATCACCTTTTAATGAGCGACAATCGGCGACATTCCTGATCCATCGAAACTTCCTTTCACGCGTCTTGTCTACCTCAGGTTTGGGCGCCCAGATCCGTCGCACGGCACTCCACCTGAAAAGACTTTTAAAGGCTTTGAAAAATTTCTGTCAATCTAAGCTACGCGTCTTTCATTCTTCCCGCCATGATCTCCACGCTCTTTTACTTATGGTTTTCGCTCCTTTTCTTTTTTTCCTTCGCGGTCGTTATCGACATGGAGGGTCTGCCTGACACTGGCCTCGACACCACAGACTGGGTAGATGGAGCACTCCCCCCTCTCGATGACATGTGGAGTCTGAATGACATGCAAATCGCTGCTAAGAATGTCATCGCGGCGCGCTATTATGGTGACCTCCTTCGTCGCCCATGTGTATAACTCGCTAACATTGTCGGTTGGTAGCGTCTTATAGAACTGCCGCGCTCGACGAAGTCACATATCAAGCGAACTTGAATATCTGGAAAAGCGTTCGCCTCAATGGCTATAGCTTCCGGGATGTTTCGGATATTGATCTTTCGTACGTCTGGCTTATACGCTATGTCGGTGGGGCTACCTACTGAATGGTCCGCAGAACGTCTATTCTAGGCTACAATTTTTCGTCTCCTTTCTTCATCGCCCCGGCTGCAAATGCGGGGCATGCAAATTCATCAGCCGAACTGTCACTGGCAACTGCTGCAGGAAAGGCAGGGATTTTATACGTCGTTAGTGAACCTGTGCCTAACATCCGGAGTGCTGATGAACTTAATGAGTATCATGGTATGCATAGCCTAGTATCTCCGCCACAAAGTCCCTGGAGCAGATCGCAAATGTCGCGCTGGAGGATCAGGTCATGTTTCATCAAGAATATATCTGGGCGAATCGTACTCAGCTCACCGACGAGCTAAAGCGCATCGAGGACGCCGGTTACAAGGCCATCGTTTTAACCGTTGATAACACCGGTATTGACGGCATCAGGTGAGTCATTATGAATCAGGATAGACAATGGACTGAGCCAGAACACAGAACACGCTCGTTGCGATACACCGGCGCAACGTCTGAGTATGTTTATTACGCCACTTCCACGTTGTAGGAATGCTAAGTACTCTATACAGGGCTGGCCATTCAGCAACCTTCGATTTGGCCTCCCTCTCTGAAATACGAACTCTAACGTCTCTCCCCATCGTTCCTAAGGGCATCAAAACAGCTGCCGATGCGCTGACTTGCCTTGAACTTGGCTTTCCTGCTATCTACGTGTCCAACCACGGCGGACGTACCCTTGATGGTGCGCCCACTGCGGTTGAAATTCTCCTTGATATCCGTCGGAATGCTCCAGAGGTGTTTGAGCGGATGGAGGTATACGCAGATGGAGGAGTAAGGAGGGGAAACCATGTGATCACACTTTTGGCACTCGGTGCGAGGGCTGTAGGATTGGGCAGGAGTCCTATCTTTGCGAATATCTGGGGAGAGGAAGGCGTGTCGAGAATGATTGAGATGCTCCAAACGGAGTTGGAGACGACGATGCAGTTGATGGGGGAAAGCAATGTCGCTAACATCAACTCGAGCTATGTGAGTGCTGTTGCATCTCATCTTGACTCATTTGCCTGACTTTCTCATCCATAGGTTAACACCAAACTGGTCGAGTCGATATACTTTGGTAATTAAGGACTATTTATTTTTTACACGTTCGTTAAATGGACATCTCTTTCCTTTCTCGCCTAAAATGGACAATTCTTCACTTTCGTTGTGAGATATTGCTAGCAGAATGGAAATATGCGGCGCCTTACACGACGGATTCTCCATCTAATGAAAACCCGGAACATCGCAACAGATAACGACCTTCAAATGCAACACATGCGCTCATCCGACAACTGTATGAGTTGCCACAGGTTGCCATCAATCCCTACATCCGACATTAATGATTATTAATATTATGGACGTGTGCAGGTCGTCGTCCACATGAACCTAGGCCAGCTTCATCTAGCTTCATCAACCTTTCAAGCCCCCACCTGCTTCCGCTTAGTACACTTGATCGACTGTCATCAAGTGTCGGGAGGGACTGGTTCAAGTCTAGCATATCCCCACTGCTCAAATTCTGCAACTTGTTCGGGGGTTCTGATGGACTGTCAAACCCACGATGTATGTGTACAGGGGGCCTCAATCACCGCTAAGAAGGCCACATTCACCGGCAGTCTATCTCCAGAAATTGGATTAAGCACTCCAGCATGACGGGCGAAGATCACCCGGAAAATCTAAAGGGGTCGCTTGACCGTGTATCACTTCCAATTTGTAGAGTAGTACGATCAGAATTTGATCAGAATCATTCGCTTAGATCCCAGATTGAGTGAGGTCAGTCGGCGGAAATGCGTTGTTGTAACCCATGTGGACAGAATATAGATCTACTTCGGTGGGCTAGTAATACAAGATCTGGGCCGCGAGGGATATGGTCGTGAGCTGGGATCGGTCCCGAATCAATCGGGCTTATATTTCGTCGCTTGCTAAGCGCAGATGGTCTTAGCGACACGTCTCTTTTGTATATCCGGCGGCTCTGTGGAACGTTTGTTTGACGATGTTCCCAACGGCGGTGAGGCGAGGACCGGATAGAGGGAGGGAATGGAATATTGGGATGGTCATCGTGCACTGAACCTGCTAGATGTCAATGGTGTGGCGGGTGGAATGCTATACCATCAGCTACTAGCTTTAATATTTAAATAATATGCTCTCTGGCGTGCAATTTCATAAGCATTTATAGCGTAGAGGTAATCTATTATTATTGATGACAGACTCCGCTCCTGATACCAGTAATTATACTGCTGAAAAATATCTGAGAATACACACTACATCGTCCCGATTCCTATGTGTTACCTACCGTCTTCAAGTTGTTTACATGAAAATATACTGTTTTCATCAATTCTTGCTGACGCCCTTGCAATTAAGTCTTTGTATTTCATAATAATTCGGCTATCATTCGAGACCTCGTCAGCATTATTTCTTTCGTGCCAGGTCGACTTGCTGATTTCTTGACTGATTTGCGAAGGAAAAATGTTACGGGAATATCGGGCCGAAGCCTGGGAATTCCCGCGCCCTGTTGTTCAAATTAATCAAGCTTTTGATCTTTATCGCTTGGGTGCGCAAGGATGTGTTTCGGGCCTTTCGGCCTTGCTTGGACGCGTTTCATCACCCATTGGGTGAGCTACTCGTTAACATCGTAGTTACCTTTCCACTAACACCAGTCTCCTAGTAGCTTGCATGGCCGACGCCTTGCCAATATGTCCCATTCCAAGCAATTCCGACATTGCAGGAATCGGAGTTCGAGTCGCAACCTATCTCCAGGCATGCCTTGCCTTGTTTATGGGCTTTTCCAGTGTTGTCTACCGTTCAGTGCACATCCTTTCCACTTTTTGGGCTGGTGAGAAAACAGACGATTCAATGTCGATAGTCGAGCACAGGGCTTTGCAACTTCCTCCGGCCCTCACAGACGCCATAAAATCCGTGGAAGGTGCTCTCTTTGTCACCAGTATATCGGTGATCATTGGTGCGATGATTCAAGCGAGGTCCTCCGAGGGCCTTAGCTCCTACCACGCACTTGTCGTCCTAAACTTGGCCCAGATCAACAGCTACACGGCCTACCTTCTATTCCTATGTCGGATAACTATTGACGATACAGGGGCCACGGGTATAGTCTTCCTCAGACAGATGCTCAGGATAGCCCTGCGCAACTACGTCCTGTTCGCGGTCCACGCATGCATGATGGGAGCGTTTGGTTTATGGTTCTGGGGTAACAATAGTGCATTTTTACGCTATGCTTCCAACAACCCCGAACCGTGCAATCCGGTCTCGCAGTACTGGATATTCACGCCAGTGCTTTCGAATAACCAAGCCTTGCGGATTTTCTTCCTGATATACTACTCCGTCTCGGTATTCCCGCCCTTCGCTTTCATGGTCCCCATGGCGATGACAGCCCTCATTTTCGGTGCAGTATGGGTCGTCCTGTACACGTTGGCGTTTATTGGCATCGTTCTGTCTGCTCCCGCACTGCTGTCCCTACATTTGTCCGGTCGCAATGTTCCGAAATGGTTGGACAGCAAGTTCGAATTCATCACAAGCAAGTTTGACGCCATGCTCGATCTTTCCAAGGTGAAGTGGGGAACAGCAATGGGAGGCTCGTTATGGTTGCTACCGATCAACCTTCCGGTCGTCTTCTACCTGTTTGCTACGGAGAAGATGATTAGGATGAACAAGCCAAATTTGGACGATGCGGACGAGGAAGCTCAATGGTCTTATGGACAGACCCTGGCACTGGTTACGGCGCTGGTAACCGTGGTGTTCTTCCTCAGGGATGTGTATAAATTGGTGATAGAGCTGTTGCGACATAAGGTGGAATTTCAGGGTATTTTACGTTCCAAAGTGAATGGGGACGACGGTAGCTTCACTTTAAGGAGATGTAGAACGGTTTAGTTTGACTGCATCTACTATACCATGATATTCGTGAGCGTTAATTCCTATTCCCTTAAAAATATACTGATTTGGCGCAGTATACAGAGTACAGCCTATACGCAGACTGCGTTACTACTTGAATGTGTTTCGGTGGAAATGGGTCCTTGGATTTCAGCGAAGCTCGAACGATCGTCATCATTCAAAAGAATATCATCGATATAAACCGCCCGTATAGAAAGAGTTAGAAGACCATTGAAGGCACAGAGGAATGGGAGAATACATTTATAGTGTCCGTGCGTCTGGCGAAAATATATCAGGAGGTTCGATGGCGTGCTAGTGATATCTATCGCTTACCCTCTCATTATAGTTGAACTATACCCAACCAGTTGCGAGGTAGCGAATTTGACCTTTGCTCTTAGCGGTGCAAGCGTGAAGTTTGAGCTATAACATTGGTTGTGAGATAGGGAATCATCAAAAAAAGTCAAAACGTACATCTACGGAACAAGTCTTTCCGTCCTTGGTGTCGATCGTACGTGTTACCGTTGCAACAGTGGAATACGACGTCTCGAACCTGTTTTGACTGGTTAACATGATAAGCAGTTGAAATAGGCATGGGGATACGCACGAACTCGATTGTTTGTTACTTCTTTCGAGACAGTCACAGAAGCATCTGCACTCAGGAGAGGGATGCCAAAAGAGACGCCAAGCATGCTCGAGATGGCAAGCGTGGATACACCTATCAAGCAAGTGAATGACTCAAACACACGCCGACTCTCTGTGAAAAGATCCACTCGTGACCGTGTACTCGCTACTCAAGACAGCACAATAGATAATGTATCTGGGACGTCTGGAACCGATGGCACAGTGTCACTGCAAGTCCAGCAAGGCTCAAATGCGACATTGAGGATCACCTGGATGAAATCGATGAGAAGATTACCTACGTTCCCTCTTATTTAGATAGGTATACCGTCCAATTCGATCTTGACAGGATCATCGGAAACGCATACATAAGCGGGACTCCCGGGGTACTCGAACAGGGTCGTCAGAAACACACAGAATATACGACGAGTAACTCACCTCCTTTGGATTCGTGACGATATTCCAGCTACCGCTTCCCCAATTAGACTTGGCATAGGCCTCAAGAGTATCCCAACCATGAACTATATAGAGCGAACTGTGAGCACTACAATCATCCACCATAAGACAAAGTGTATTCACGAGACTGGGCTTCGTCGACAGTTAGGTTGGTGCACCGGCCTGCTGACCGCCTCCAAACAAGTGGCTCGTGGGCAAGGTAGCTTCCGTACAGCGACCCATCGCGCTTGAACCCCAGGAACTGTCCATTATCTTCGTCATATGCTATATGAGCTATCTCCCGCTATGCACTTAAGCTCTTCAGGGAGGGTAGGGCCGAAACACCAACGAGAATCTACTAGTCGCGTCAGTCGATGAGACGGGTAGGAATGGTAGGAGCTTACCGTGGAAAGGTAGAATAGACCCAGAAGGCCAGTCTTCATGATAATTGAGAATTAGACTTTGTGGGTGATCGGAAACCAGCTGATGCTGATACAAGGAACTTCATTTCTTCCTTTATACTAGAAACTAGGCTGAGGACTACATGAGGAAGACACACGATCCCATGCAACACCCGCAATAGGCACAGGCTTCGATGTCCACTTTAGAGGACGGAGTAGTGGCTGAACAAGTTGACTTGCAGACGAATTTGCCCCCATGGAAATTGGATGTATGAGCTCGGGTTCATAAGACTTATTGCAGCGGCAGGACTTCAGTTGGCGGTATGTCATATCATTGACATAGGCCGTTTAGCCTATAAATATGACGAGACTGACAGGCTACACGCTACTTGCCTGGGAAAAGCGGCCCCGGGAAGCAGCCAGTCAGTGTGCCAGATGGTAAGCCTCCATCCTTGTGAAGAACAAGCGCTTATTCTCGAATATAAACCCTGACGCTGTGTAGCGCCTGAGATGGCCATTTCCCGTAGAGCAACGCAGAAACAAGCTAACGAAACGCCGGGCCTATATTTATAAAAGTTGAGCTGATGGTGGCTCCCGTAGACACGCGTTGGTGTGTCGGTGTCGGTACAAAGCAACGGCCGGTACCGTTTTGATCGCACGTCTCGACGGCACTTTGGTATATGCGCGTCGTTCAATGCATAGGACCAACAATGCCGAGTCGCACAAAATCATAGTACGGAACACGGAGAGGCATTGGGACAACGAGCTGGCAGGGCGGGGACGAAACCTCAAAGCACCGAGCAAGAACTCGGGCCCATATTGTGCAGGGAATAGAAGGCTCAGTGAGCGCACGATGGTGGTGAGCTCGAGCGTCAACCACCAAAATTCGTTTCAGGCATGGAATTTGAAAACGCCGTGCTCATTTTGCGCGCTGATAATGGAAACAGCTGGTCATTCCACATTCAAAAAAGAAAGGAATCTCATCTTCAGTGGAGCGGTTAGAAGAATCAAACCCTCGATACCACCCGAGCGTTATCTGCGGGGGATGTCAGCACCCCAAAGAATAAGATACTATTAAAATACAAGGTTTAATCCGCAACTGGAGGTCTAACAACTCCACTCTTCATCATCTCCCGTATCACGGCGTCTTCCCATACACGGCTCCCTCTAATGAAACGATAAGAATGAACCACAAAGAAAGAAAGAGAACTGCCACGCACAACAACACCCTCACAACATCCGTCATAATCGCCCCACTCTTCACATCCATCCTCTCTACCCCCCTCACCCCGTCCGCCCTCGTCGGCCCCACATTGATCACCAAAATCCTCTTCTCGAGCTCCAGCGCGTGCTTGAGCAGGCGGAAGGCGGAGAAGGTGGATAGGGTCGTGCCGATGATGAGGACTCTGTCTGAGCGTTCGATGTCCAGGAAACTAGGAAGGATGAGTGGTGAGGTAGATGAGGGAGTTGGGTTAGAAGCGTACGATCTATGTTTGACGTGCGGAGATATGGACTCTCCGAAAAAGATGACTTCGGGTTTGTGCATTGAGTTTCGGAGGTTTTGGGATAGGCATGCGGGGCAGTCGGGGACGGTGAAGTCGCTGTAGGACGCGCCGAGGCTTTCAGCGTCGACCTAAGCCGCACTTCGTTAGGGCCCAGCAAGCAAAGAAGGTGTCTTTGATTCGCGTACATCACCATCTGGGTTCGTCCTCAACTTCTTACCCGTCCTCTCCACATCATTCAGGAACTCTTTCCATCGCGGATTAGCCCGAGAGAGCATATCCTGGAAAACCGAGCGGTCAACTAGGTGTCCGTGTTTGCAGCGCACGCGCTGATAGTTAAATAAGTACTCGGAGTGCAGTGGGAACTCAAAAGGAGACTGACGTGCAAAGTCCCGTGGAGCTCCAGGATAGCTTGTTGCACCTCCACTGGGCTGAGTTTGGATAGGGAAAGGGCTTTGTGGTGGAGTCCGTCGACGTTCTGCCAGTGGGCGATGAGTACGAATACGGCAGGGGATGGCTCTAGCTCACCTGGGTGATGAGGCGGGGAATGACTGAGGCGTGTTGGAGCGCGGCGAGAGCATAGTGAGTCGTATTGGGAAGCGCGTTCACGACGGGCTGGTATCCTAGATAGGACCGCAACCAGTACCGCTGCCTTTGCAATGTCTATCCCAGGTGAATTATACAGTAATAGCTCACGCACCTAAAAGCGAACCCCTTCTCCGTCTCATCAACCAGTTCATGATAAAAGATAGGCCTGCAAAACACCACTGAGCAAAAAGGCGGCGACGCAACATTTATGGTTATCTTACTTGTAGTTGAGGTTCATGTACCGCCCATCGTGACCTCTATAAGCTCGTATACCGGAATCGACGCTGACACCAGCACCAGTGATCAGTGTGACATTTCCTGGAGCGAGGAACTCGACGACGCGCTGGACAGCCTCAGCCGGTAGGGTGGGATTGGAGGTGCCAAGTGGGATGGTCGGAATGGATACACGCATGTGGCTGTGCAGCTCTAACTTCTTTCCGACGATGTCCTTTCTGGTGGGACCCGTTTCAGGCGCCTTGGTTGCTGGCGGGGTAGGCCTTATATAATTCCCTGCTTCAAAGTCCTGATTTCGAGTGTTAGGTTTACTATGGGTTCTCCAACTTGATACAATCGAGGCAAGTTTACCCCCACACTGGCAGCGACTTGTTCTGACTGAGGTTCAACCATAGGACGGAGCAGCACCGAAAAGAGTGCGTTGTCGTTGGCGGTACCCTTGATTACTGCTGACCCAACTTTTGAACAAAGCCTTCACCAACTCAGCGTGCGCCTCGTCGAGACCCCCAGCGTCGTCATCGCACCGCCCTCAGCCGCCTCGCGAATCGCGCACAAACCGTTTGCATCTGTGATACACGAGACATGGAATGGAGAAGTGGGTGCTGTGTACCACTGGGTTAGGACGTCCGATAAGCGATTACAGGAGTGGGGCCGCAAGCTGTTGTATGGTGACAAAGTATGAGATACGTTATTGAGACGATGTCGGAAAAGCATACCTCCTATCCTTTCGAGCTCTGTTCCCTGTTCAGCATTTTCTAGCCAACTCTCCCGGCACCTATCCTCTAGAGCGGATATTGATGTGTGTCAATTGGTTTAAATCATATCGCCTTTCGGGTGGTTACTTGGCCCGTGGTAAGTAAGCTCTAGTTTCTCGTACAAAGGAACTTGACTGATCATAGCACAAGGGTGTATTTGAAACGCAGAAGAAATATGCACTCGTCTATCTCGCGTACCAGGATCAGTGTTTCCGCTCCCCCAAAATGTGCTTTTTCCCCCCGATTGTGAAGATACTTCCTCTAGCTGCGGGAGGATTTGCATACATACACACGGCGTTTCCATGCCTAAAAGAATTCTGGTGTTGATTTGAAGGTCGTCGGCTAGTGACTGGTTGCTGAAGTTGTTTCTCCGTTGCTCTGCGGGAGCCACCATCATGATCTCAGGAGGCAGGCTATATGCCCAAATACGGCGTTTCCACTGCACCTTCGTCGACTAGTCACTGGTTTCTCTACGGGAATCACCGTCCCAGGCTATATACATTCACCTTTTAAGAAGCACTTGGTCGTCACAAAATAGTGGGCTGTTCCACGCGGAAGCCTTATCATGCAGCACGAACATTGTCTGACACACTAACTGGCTGCTTCGGGTCACTCGTATAGCTCATCACATTTATAGCGTTAGGCGCCGCGACAACGATCTGATCATTCAATGCTTATTCCCAGCTGAGGTCATACTTGGTCGAAAGCCTGTGCACGTTGCATGGAATCGTGTAGGTAAGTTTTCAGGATACTGTATAAAGGAAGAGAGGAAACGTCTTGTGTCCTGGTTTCCGATCACCCACAAAGCATTATCATGAAGGCTGGCCTTCTATTCTACATTTCCACGGTAAGCTCTTACTTTTCTTGTCCGCCTGTGTCGACTGACACACCCAGTAGATTCTTGTTGGTGCTTCGGCTCTGCCCTCCCTACGGAGCTTGCAGGAAATAGCTCATATCGACAAGCGCGATGGTGGACGCTACCTTTCCCACGAGCCGCTTCTTTCGAGTCGGTCTGCGAGCCAGTGCCAAAATCTAAGCGTCGAAGAAGCCCTGTCTCGTGGGTACACTTCGTCTCTATAGATGATTCTTGTGCGCTCTATAGTTCCTGGTAGGGCCCCTATGAATGGGGAGGTGGTAGCTGGAATTATCCACACGATTCCAAAGGAGGCGAGTTACTCATCTGCATGCAGAAGTACCCCGAGAAACCTGCCCATGTATGCGTTTCCGATGATCCTGTCAAGAACGGTATACTAGAGAGAACGTAGATATCCTTCTCATCTACAGTGTCAAGACAGCACAATCGACAATGTATCTGGGACGTCTGGAACCGATGGCACGCAAGTTCGAATATGAGTAGCGAGTACACAGTCACGAGTGGGTCTTTCTACAGAGAGTCGGCGTGTATTCACCTGCTTGATAACTGTATCCAAGCTTGTCATCTCGAGCACGCTTGGTGTCTCCTTTGGTGTCCCTCAGATGCTTCTGTAACAAACAAACAGTCGAGTTCGTACGTTATCCCCATGTCTATCTCGTCTGCTTATCAAGGTCGTATTCCACTGTTGCAACGGTAACACGTATGATCGACACTAAGGACGGAAAGACTTGTTCCGTGGATGTACGTTTTGACTTTTTTTGATTGTTCCCTATCTCATAACCGGTGTTATAGCTCAAACTCCATACATGCACCGCTAAGAGCAAAGGACAAATCCGCTACCTTGCAACTGGTTATATATGGTTCAACTATAATGACAAGGTAAGCAAGATCACTAGCACACCATTGAACCTCCTGATATTCTTCACGGACACTATAAATGTATGTATTTTCCCATTCCTCTGTGCCTTCTAACTCTTTCTATAGGGCCGGTTCAAATCGAAGAAGCTCTTTCGAATGATCGAGCTTTGCTGAAATCGAAGGATCCATTTCCACCGAGGCGCATTCGAGTAGTGTCGCAGTCTGCAAGGATTCGTGAAATTTTAACCTATAGAATGTACTGCTATTTGTGAAGGAATAGGAAATATCGCTCACAAATATCATGGTATAGTAGATACAGGTCCCACCAGAAAGGACAGAAAGAAGTAGAGCCACATGCGTGACTGGGGGGAGTCGGTAATTGAACGATATTTTGAATCTCGCAACATAGGCGTCCACCCGCGACAAGTCCCATTGCCTACAGTTCGTTGTTTGGGTGAGATCTTTCATTCGTCTCGAGGGCTTCGGCAAAATTCGCGTCAAAAAGCTACAAGGGCTTAGAATACGTTCGATATCACTATACCGTCAGTAACTTGAAGTCGCAAGCATCTGCTACTCCTCCATATCCCGTTAATGTTGAAAGTTGCGGATATGACGTCACGAAGGAAAGGTCGAAGCTCAAGGTACAGCTGGTAATACACATTAATTTACACTATATACGAAAGACATTAAGCCTGCTATCCCATGCACAAGTAGCCAGGACACCCTCGTCGTACAAGGACCACCCACAGCCAACAACAAATTCTGTATGGGGATCGTGTATATACACGAGCCTATCCCTGTTCCACCTACATCGCGGTCACCAAAAAGGCGGAATTACTCAAAGGCGGACACTCACACTCTACACGTCATATCATAACTCGCACTCGCCAAAACATCCGGACCATGCGGACTCCACTGCACCTTGCGCACCGCATACTCATGACCCGCCAGGTGCACCTCACACGCGCCCCCCACCCCGCCTGCCTCGCCCATCTTGACCATCCTGCAGTCCCACACCCGCACAGCCTTGTCCACGGCCCCCGTCGCCAGCACGAACGGGCGGTACTTGTTCCAGTCGAGCGAGAGCACCTCGCTGCCCGAGACGGGGACCGTGAGCGCCGCGGCAGTGAGCGGGGCCGTGAACGAGTTGGAGGAGGGCGCGTAGGTCGGCGCGCGGAGGTCGAAGAGCTTCATCGTGCCGTCCGTGGAGCAGGTGGCGAGCACGGAGGGCTGGTGCGGCGAGAAGAGCGCTTGGTAGACGCATGCGTGGTGCGCTTGCAGCGTCGACACCGACCGGGGGCGATCTGGGGTCCACAGTTTGACGTTCCCGTCCCATGAGGACGAGGCGAAGGTGTCTTTTTGGAGGTTGGACCAGTCGACGGAGAATACTTCCCGGGTATGCTCTTGCCACGACGCAATGGCAAAATTGTTGAGCATGATGTCCCAGAGCCGGATCGAGCCGTCGCCCGACGCGGTGACGATCTGGTTCTCGTGCACCTCGGACCAGGCGACGTCGTACAGCCCGTCTTGCGTCTCAAAGCTATCGAGGTCAGCGAACGCTTCCCTTCCAGTAGGGTAGGGCTGCTCACAACTTGTCTACGTGTAAATCAGGCGCGGTCGATACGATGTGAAGACGCCCATTGCCGACCAAGCCAAAGTTGGCGGACGAGGCGAGGGCGATGCGGGTGTTGTGGAAGGGCGACCAGGTGAGAGAGTAGTGCGCGAATCCTGGAGTCTGGAGGACGGCTGGCGGGCCAAGCATGGCGGGGAGGTTCAAGGTGGCGGGTGGAAGAGCATGATTATGACCGGGCCGGTTATTTTGCGCAAATTAATCACTCCGGCTATTTTTGCAAAAACTCAACATCAAGCGATGTATCGATGATGCTCTCTCATAAAGTGGAACACGATCTAGAAGGCACGCAAAAGGTCGAATTCGTGTCCCTGCTCAAGGCGCTGCTTGCGAGGATGTTGCTCGGTGTCTCTGCTGACGGGAAGGATACGGCCTTGGACACAGCCAAATCTGACACCAATCAACTATTTGACGAGATGCTCAAACAATGCCATCGATTTCTGCAATTCTAGTCCGCGTCAAAGACCTCGCCGCAGTCCAAGTTGTCACAAGAAATGAAAACCCACCTCAAGGAATTGTGCGTCATAGTTCCTCTTTTCAATGTGTGTACTGACGCCTCTTAGCTTCCGGAGCAAGTCCGAGACGCATCGCTACCTCCTCTCCACCGCCATAAATACCATTATGCTTGCGTATGATGGGCATCATTTTGGCCAGCTACCATGCTTAAGTGGCGATGACCGAATCATTGTTATTCCAAACGATCCCCTGGTCATCGAATCCAAGCAAATCAAGCGGGATTTACCGAACGCTAAGCGCAAGCCCGATAACATCTTCATCCAACTATCCCACCTCCGCGATACGCGCGAAGATTTCAATTATGAATCCTGGGTACACTCCGAATCTAAGAAATGGAAGCAGGCACGGAAACGCGCTGACGAAAAGACAAGTTGGCGGGACGTTCATTGTTCCCTCGAATTGAAGGCGCCGCGCAGAGTCATCGAATGTGCACCGCTTGACCAACTTATGTCCGAGAAACAGGTGTTGGGCGGCTGTTCAACTTGCCAATTGTTCTGACTCTCTACTTGGCAGCGTCTTCCACTCCTGTTCTACTACAGTTTAATGACCCCAAGTGCGAAAGTGACCGCAGTCAAGCTTCGGGTTCTTCCACTGGGGCTGCTTCCTCCCGCAGCTGTGAGAAGAAGCGTAGTCGTGTGGGGTCAGAGTATGCATCTAAAACGACGTCCTCGCAGAAGAGGCGCAAGACATTGGATCTCGATGAAAGCTTTACCGCAGAGACTCAGTGCGCCATCGAGCGTCTTGGAATGTAACCCATAGCATCGTTCTTCTACTTGAAGGTGGTGATTCTTACTTACCCTTGCGTTTTCATCAAGATTGACATGACCATCCATAGATAACATGCTCAGTCTTCGCTGGTATGATTCCGAGGGCTGCATCATGACACAACCTATCAACATCATTCCACTGTTTGTGGTGCTGGTCATTATTCTTGACGCTGCGATGTGGGGATTACCTGACATTCAAACGGACCATACCTCGAGTCCGACAAAGCAGAAAGAACGTGTTACCAACTCGTGGGACGCCGAACATTCGGGACTGATGCAAAGATCACTCACGCTCCACAACGCGGTGAGATTATCCAATAACGCCCTCCGATTCGCCCTGTCAATTCATTTATGAAAGAAAGAGAGGAGAAGTTAACTACCGATGATTTCCCACTGAACTTCATTACGACGACGACGAGAGCCACAGCGAGCATGTCGTCCCAGTTCACTAGCCTTCCTTGGGAAGCATTTCGGAGCTCACTAAACTGTCTGCGACGGGGTTTCGCAGCAGAGTCTCATACCGGGTGGCTGATACGATATAATTGAGGCCGCTAAGATCCATGCCGTTCGCAAGCACTTCCCAACAATGGTGCTTTTGTAGAAAGAGAGAACGCGGATATCGCTATCCTCGACGAGAATACGCGGCTGTTGTCGCGAGTCCGGGCTGGTTATCGCGGTGGTCCGTTCCGGGTGAAGATGTAGTGCTGGTCAGAGTAGAGGTGTCACTCGTTTGCGGTAGTTCTGCTGCTAAACAGAAGAAGCGACGCACTCCTCCCCAAATCTAGCGAAGAATATTGGACCGTCCTGCAATACCTTTTGGGAGTTGACATCTACTGGCGTGGTGTGGAAGGGAATCGTGAATGACTTTGACCTAGCTGAATCCGGGGTTCATGGCGCTGTCCTTGAATCCTTTGCCTTCATTCCCCGACCATGGGTAGGTTGGGAAGAAAAAAACGCTAAACCGGAAGTTGAGGATCCTTGCGAGGGAATCGTGGGTAGACTTTCCAAGTTCCTCTGCAGATTAAGCGCTGGAACAAGGTATGAAAAACCCGTGTTTTGGGAGATCGCGCCCCCAAACCATCCCTCGCTCAAAACACACGCGTGTTTTTGGAAAGAAGGGTAAGGTCAGAATCCGCGTCGGGAAGGAGGGCTCGTACCGTTTTGATCGCACGTCGCGGGGTACAGGAGAAGTGTGAAGTTGATTGGAACGATCCCAAGACCGACCAGAGCAACAGAGACGAGAAGGAGGGGGCGCAAAGGAAACGCAGAAACCGCACACAACGAAACTGCAGGTCTGCAAACATAGCGACCGCGAAGAAGGAGAGACGCGCTTTCATCACGAGAACGTGGACGATGGACTATGGAAGAGACTTGCCCGACAGCCCAGTATGGTTGGGGGATCCAGTTCTACCATTGGACATCGGTGAGCCCTAACGAGAGACGACGCCCGGGACAAACGGTTTTTGAAGTAGCGGGAATAGAGAGAGAGACCAAATTTCTCAAGACACGCCCCTCTCGTCCGGGCCGGCTAACCCCATATTTTATTCGCATCTCCCAAAATAATATTATCTATCAACCTCGTCGTACCCACCCAGACCGCCCCGCTCAGAATCACCGCACCCTCTGCGGCCCTCGACGCCCCGTCCAGCGCCTCGAACGTATCCGGGTCGTTCATCTCCACATAATCCAGTCGTACCCCCGGCGCGCCTCGTAACACCTCTACAGCCTTGTCAATACACTCTGCCTTGGTCAAGCCAGCGTTCCACGCATTTTCCGTTGATTGGAGAGCGGCGTACAGCTTTGGAGCTACTAGGCGTGCTTCAGGTGACAGGTAGGTGTTTCGCGAGGAGAGCGCGAGGCCGTCGGTATGGTCCCGGCGGGTAGGTACGATGTGCAGATTCTCCGGGGTAGGATGGGAGAGGAGGAGATCGCGGCACATCCGCCGTAGGAGAAGAGCCTGCTGGATATCCTTTTGCCCGAAATATGTTTGTGTTGGCTGTGAAAACCGTTAGATGAGATTTAGGTAGAATGTATGTACGGTACCTCTATAGCATTGAAGAGCTTGGTGACGACGGTTGCGACTCCGCGAAAGAACAAAGACCGGCTCTTCCCCTCCATCTCGTCCCCGAACCCTCTCACCTCGACAAACGTCCCCTTCTGAGCGGTGGGATCCTGGGTGATACCAGACGGGTACATCTCCTTTACCGTCGGTGCAAACACCGCACTGACCGTCCGGCCCTCCACGCTCTGCTCCGCCAAGAGCCGGAGATCATTCTCGAGCGTCTTGGGGTAGGTATCGAGGTCCTCGTGCGGTGCGAACTGGGCGG
>JAUEPT010000419.1:0-22663 GCA_030435635.1 Armillaria borealis | reverse complement strand
CACCAGAAATATCCAGGAGCCGCTCTGGCTGAGCTGGCTCTGGACTGGATTGCAGCATGTCCTGGTCAGGTTCCTCTTTGACCCGGGTCGAGCGACTCGTCCTGGAAGATTGTTAGCATCGTGTACTTAGTATACTTGTATTTCTGTAACGCACTCATTGTCCGACTCGTTTTCTCCCTGTGTCGGCGGCGATTCCTCGACCCGTGCGCGTTTCCTACTCACCCTCTGTGAAGACGACGCCTCTTCGCTTCCTGGACGTGAAATAGTCATCGTCGGCGTTTTGACGCGAAGATCGCTCGAATGGGGTCGTGTCTGGATTGGAGGCAGCGATATGTTTCCCTGGGATATATTTCCCAGCGACGTCGAACTGAAGGCTTGGGCAAAGGAAGGGAGAGACTGTGGGATATGTGTCGCTACGCTGCTCCATGGTTGAGAGACATGCCGTGCTGGCTACTGGACAGGTCGACTCAGCGAATACAGTGTGCTGGCCGCTGATAACGACAGCAAGCTGGTGTGGCGGCCTTCGAGAACGATGACAATGATGGTTGGAGGTGATGGGAAAGGGTGGTTGGAAGAAACAAGGGAGGCCTACTTCGGTCGGATGGGATAATTAAAAGAAGTTCGGTATGGAAAATGTGGTACCCTCTTTTTGCAGCCCGATCATTGACCTTGAAATTTGCCGCAAAGCCTCCTCCGTGACGAAAGGGGCCGTAGGAGCCTTGTACAATAGTCGTATCAGTACTGACATTTTCTGACCTTTTCTTCCCTCTTCATGTTTCAATCGAATAGTATACAGAAATCATTCCCAATGTGTCAATCTCAAACACTTGCCCGGTAACGGGATATGAAACACGACGACGCATCTCTGTGCTTTGAAGGAAAACAGAATTGGTGCGAAGTTTCCGGATCCGAGGTCATATCCTTTGTTCAAGGTCGACACAGCAGTATATCCATCACCCAAGTCTGATTCCGTCCTCTTCATTTCTCACCAGAATAATATCCCCTTGCTTCCGTGATCCCATCGTTCTCTCGACACAGACCATATGCATCACCTGCGAGATCCCGAGCTGCTGGGATTCTTCTTGTAGCTTACGCAATGGCGCATTGTGCTGACTCGACAGCGAAGCAACTTTCCTTACTCCAGAAGGGATGGTCCTCCTCTGGTGCCAGATTCCTTTATCTTCGAGCCTGCATGCATATCATAGTCCGCCCACGACCGCACCTCAGTTAGGAAATTGTTTGATTTTGTCGTGATAATCGATGACATCCTTCGAAGAAGGGATCGAACAATTCTGGAGTTTATAACAAACAGGACATCAGAATCAGTTCCCTATACACTGCTTTGTCAGTTCGGCCAAGTGCAACTTGCCTAACTTTAGACATACAAACAACACTCCGGGTTCAATCATCGCAGTTAAAAACTGGCCGATGACACTTTTTTGCTCATACGGGCGCACACCCACATGCAAAGCACTGCGCTTTCAGGTGTGCCTTCCAACCTTGCGCAGCCCCAATTCAAAACGGTACTACAAGTGAATTTAATAAATCGTTTTCAAACATCGAAACAAAAGGAACAGTTAACTTTTGCGCCCATTCTTGAGCGGCGAGTTTGTTACTAAAGCGAAGATGGACGTCGTCAATGTTCCCGCCATATTTGTACATCGCGGTCACTTGATCAGTCTTTCCGAGTTTCCGAGTTGTCGTTGTGTGCCGGTGTCGGAGCCGCTAGTACTTAGAAGATCCCCGTAGCCTTCGAATCCTAAAATATTGTCGAATTGTCTGTAAAGCCATTAGCCCCCGTGCCACCAAGAGATTAAGATTGCATGTATAACTCATGCCGGCATCTCCTTGTTCTGAAAACAGAATGCAGCCGAACGCAATTTATTCTGCCCAGCATTCTGCCGGCAATATTCCGGGCGTCCATTAGCAGAAAACGTTGTTCAGCCTAGGAACTTGGGAACAGAGGATCTTTTCAGGGCTACTATGTAGCGAAGACCCTTCTGTAATTCAAGATCGTAGGACGAGGCGCGTCTAGAATGGCTCACCGTTTTGACTTCGTCTTGGTCCCTAGGGTCTGAACACGAGTTACCACGATTCCGACTTCTACTCCAAGGCGCATCCCAGACGGATGCTCTGCTGGGGCGGACCGGCACTAGACATCATGGCCACAACGGAAAGCGGTTCTTATCGTCGGTAGGCTCGGTAAGGCGCACATTGGGCGATGAAGTCTGCCTACGTCTTCAAAATTCAATACCTTGTTCGAGATGTCGTGCTTTGTTCCATACACGACACTATACCTAATGAAGTCACGAACGTCGAGCCAATTGCGTATTAGGAATGCGTTCTATACAGAGGATAGTAAATTGAAAATCAATTATTGAGAGAAGGTCGTACCATCGAAAAGTTCAAAGCACGGACTAAGAATTGAGCAGACGCCAAGTCGTAAAAGAACCATGTCGTTAGTGGCGCAGCAATGTGACCATCCTTCTCAGATAACTTCATGCTACCAACACGTTGACTCATGGCAGTGGCTAACGCGATCCGACTGTTACGGGGATACCATGGGCAATATTTACAGCAGTATTTGTTATTACATTTTAGTGAGAACATTTTCGAGTACGTGGGCCAACTGTTGAATGACACACATAAGCTTATTGGCCTGAACAGTCAAAAGAATTACATACAGAGTTATCGCTATTCGGTCCGTTTCTTTTTCCTCCGCACCGTCAAAACCGTCACTTGTGGTGCATCGGCCGAACTTCCGGCACTTTGTTTGACACCCGCCGCGGTGTCTGCCTTCTTCGAAGGTCTGTCTGGGTTGCTGACACAAACTGACCCGTAAATGTGTGAGTTGTACGTTTCGAGAGACGGCTCGGGTTCAGGAAAAGGATTCGGGGAAATGTCTGGCACGGTTCTTGTTCCATTTGCCATTCGAGGTGGTGGAGTGGAAGGCTGAGGAGGCGCCAATAACGAAGATGGCTCTGGGGTACGTCTCTCGGCCTTGGGAGGACGATCAGTTGCACGTATGGGACGAGGCGCTTGAATGATAGGCGTAGGAATAGAAGCGATGCCTTCGCATAGGCCCCGTATGGCACCCTCCAAAGATTCCGTGGCTCGGGTTGCAAAATCAGTCGATGAGAAGTCAACTGCAGTATGCAACGACGTCATGATTCTTTTATTGATTTGCGACGAAACTTGCCCTGGTTGAGGAGCGAGTGGGGAGATGGAAGAGTGCATTGAAGAGTTTGACGATGCTGGATGGGGGAATGTTACTCCAAGAGTGAAGAACCCGGTGACGGCGCCAGCCACGCATTCTTGACGAAACGACATGCGCTCCCAGAATTCATCTGGTGATACGATTCCCAGCTCTCCCGATGGACGCTCGTCCTTTCTATCGTCCTTTTTTGACGTCTGGACGTCTTCCCCATCTTCCTCTGATTGCTTTTTTGCCAAGTCCAAACGGGAGTTGGTACGTGTACGTTTCCGCGCTGGTGATTTGACTCGACCATTCTCTGTAGTATACGCAATCTCATCGATGATGAAACGGGACTTTGGATCATCATCGAACCATGGTATGTAGTGACCCAAATTCAATACTTCGCTTTTCGGACAAGGCAGTGGAATGTCTTGTTGGGAATACGGATGTCCATATGTCCAACGCAGAAGGAATGGTGGAGACGAGGAGGAGGGAAATGACGACATGGATTTCAAGGAGTTCTCTGCCTCAAGTTCCGAGTACCCGGGAAGCACATAGTTCAATCTAATGATAGCTTTAGATTGGGAACGAGCGTCAAGTTCTGTGGCCACACCGGTAAAGATACGTTTCCACCAACCACACAGTCGTACGTCACTCAGCGGACATTTCCCCACGAACTCTGAAGAGTTGGGAAAGAGGTACTGATTCTGGGCACGGGCAAAAAGATGAATCCAAAAATGCTGCGCCTCAACGGGTCTGGTGGCAGGGTCAGCGTAATATAGAAGCAGTGAGTGGACCAGCGCAGAGGTGGGAGACGGTGAACACGCCTGCCCAGTGGAATCCACCTTGGACACGTAGAGAATGGCGCATGACGTGGTAGGTATATTGTACACACAGGCCTCAATGCCAGAAACCATAATTCGTTGTGAGTCCGGAGTTCTCTGCTCGGATAGAAGAATGAGAATGTCCTGCAAGTACGACCGGGGTCTAGGAAGCGCATAAGGATACAAGTCAGCGTGTTTCCTGGGGGAAGAAACTAAGACATGGACATGGAATTCCCGGGTACCAGGAAGCTCCTTCAGCCCGTCAAGAAGGGCATTCCTGAGGAGATTGACCGACATGGTGGGAGTGGTGGAAAAAGCCAAGTGGCTTGCAAGCCTGAGTTCAACGCGTTCTCAGGCGCTATTTTATTCGAATGCGTTTGCCAAACACAAGCCAATGTGACGTCATCCTTACCAAAATCCTGACTTCAGAAATGACTGTACGGCAAGAAGTTACGATACAAGAAGAGCGAATTTTAAAAAAAACGGACACCAAGAATAACATTATTTAATACTTTCCAGCCGACGTGAACTACACAAGTTCAGAAAATGATGTCACGTCCGAACAAGCGCTTCCGATTGGCTAAAATTTCACTAGAATCGGCATCACAGCTCGGATACAGGATTGAATGGTAACTCACAGTCATAGCACTGCCCTCTGTTTTTGTAATAGTGGACGAGCGAACGTCGATCATGAGTTGCGTGAGAGACTGAGCTGTTAGCTGTTCAATTCGTTCAACCACATTTGAATAAACTTACTGGTGTCTTTGATAGAGCTCGAGCTGGCGGATGAAGACTTCCTGCGGAAGCTGCTTTGAAGGTTGAGAGCTGCGGGGAGGTTGTATCCGATGATTGCGCCGCTTTCTCTCGAAGCGAATCACGGCAATTCAACCTGAAGTTTAGTGTCAGAACAGTGCGGGAGTTGGATAGTAAAACAATTCAACGATGCTAAGAAAGAGTTCACGTAGCCTAACATGCAGCAAGACGTTCAGAAGAGGCCACTACCCCACAGAAGCATAAACACACACATTTTCCGCCAATCCAACAAAAGGCCAGCCAGATGTAATTATTAGGCATGGTGGCAAACTAAAAAAACAGTGAATAAGCCGATCTTACGCGCACATAGTAGAAATATACCGTGATTACTATTACAACGCGGATCAAGCTACACGGAGGTAAGTAAAACATGACCGGGAGAGGACTAGGAGCCCCAGAAGTACCTTGAGACGAGACCTGTTGCCAGGCTATAGGCAATCAGGGTAGTGATGAGAAGAGTCGGTCCTTGACAATGCTTCGTTTCGCGGTAGTCCTTGATTGAGAATAAACGATGCACACACTTTCGATGACCCGTCCGGTTTCTGGAAAGATAAAAGCACAAAGAGGCGGCAATGAGAATATCCGCGGCCGCTGAGCTTCCAATTTCCTGCACTGGTGACCCACTGTAAATCAATTCTTAGAATCGATGTCAGACTAGGTTGGACCACATTCACAATCAATTGCTGGAATTCTCCATGGATCCTAATCTGAAACTAGAACGCCCATTTGCATGCAGTCGCATGATATCAAAAACCCGGACTGACGAACCTTTTGAGGGTTAAAAACTGCAACATGTTGCGGTGTCTTTAATAAACGTGGAATTCCCAGACGCCGGAAAAGTACAGTACCTATGCAAGGCCTGGTACTATTGTAATTACCTCTCAAACGAGGCTGACTGAACTTACCGAAATGAAAGCAAGAGAGGAAGCACCTAATAAGCCGATTGAATGTCTACGCGTAGGGGCGACCATTGAACAGAACTTACAATGGTTGTAGTGATGAAAACATTCTTCGAAACTGGCAAACCGTGAGCGTTGTGCTTGACTGGGTCGTCGAAGACCGCACGTATATAGACCCGTCGAGCAAAGATACTGTTTTAACATTCCATGAGTATACAAGGTATATCAAAGTGCCTAACGCACCATTCGACGATCAGAGCAATGAGTCCCTACGATGACAAAGGTTATATGGGCCAATCGCATTTAGTGCGACAACATACATTGAACCGGTCTGCGCCTAGTTCATCAGAACATATACATCAGAAGGTTAGCTGCGAATTTTTGGTCCCACGCACGTTCATGCTCCTGTTATTCTAGCGTCACGAAGATGATAAACGAGAAGATGGGAACATACCAAGTCAGGTGATCAAGAGAGAGACATTAGAGAAATTGGTTATCAAGTGCCTACGCTCAACCTTGAAAAGCGGAATAAAGGGTGTACTGTACCACACTTACCAGTAAAGAGTCATTATACACAGTATAAGGTGGACAGTATCCAGGATACTAATGCATGCTCGGTCAATGAAGGTGCTTCATTTAAAAGGCATCAGACAAACCACAGAACTGCGACCTGGCAATCAATTAGATGAATATCTGGCCAGCTTCAATTGCAAAAACATTACCGCAATCCGGTCATATACCCGGTCATATACCCTATCATTTGGACTGTCTCTACTATAATAACATCATCAGTTGATGGACAGCGGATGGGACACTCGCTCCCACTTGAAATAGATATATCTACAGCAATGTTAGAAGACTCAGACACCTTCAAGAGCATTGCTACGTACGTTTGGGTAAGCGTTGCGCCGTACAGTCTGTTCGACAGGCTTTAAGAACTCAAAAGGCGGGGAGAGAATAGCATAACACACATAGATGCAGCGATTAGGCCAATGAAAGCACTTCCGTATGTCGAGTCAAGATCCATGGTAGATAGAGAAAGAGTTGAATTACACCAGGGAGTAAGTTCATATCACCAGCCATTGCGCATACTTAAGAGACGTCAATAGCTGTGGAATTTCTAGACGGAGTCAGATGGAGCTGAGCTGTAGGGTTGACAGATCCGATCCGTGTAAGTACCCAAGCTTTTAACTGTTGCCAATAGGAAGAAAAGTGTCATGAGGTGTCCAATTCAATCGGATACGTAGGCGCTCAACACGCTGTTTTAGTTATTCAGACCCGCTGTAAAGAGTTACAGCACTTTCCTATTCATCGAAGCAATTAGTCGACAGGCAATACAGCATGCACGAGAAACGTTACCTTATCTACAATGAATTGGCTGTTACTGAGTCATCGCTACAGTCGAGATTGTGGAAATGTGTTATAAATAGTACGATGATTGGTGCGGGGATAGAGTATATGCTACAAATTGCTGTTAAACACACAAGACAGAAGTGGAACAACTACAGCAGAGATGAATATGGGAAATATGGTGGAAATCATGCAACGTAGGCGAAAGTGTCCCGAGTCCCATCTACGCGCTCGATGTACTCTTTCTCGAGCAATGTATCAATAGCCTTGGTGAATGATCGGTCAGCATAGAAGGAGTTGAGATAAAAACGAGACCGCCCGAACCTTCTTGATGTCCGGAATTTTTGGTGCGAAGCGCTGAGAAATTTGTGAAATGACTTCCTGTATAAGCTGTTGGTTTTTCATCGACTTCCTGGCCTTCATGATCCTGGAAGCAAGGAGAATCATAAAAAACTGGAACCAAATATTTGCAATAGAAGACGGACCGAACAATGGTTGCCTGGATAACATACTTCCGATCCCTCGTCGACGTTTTTCAGGACCTCAGTTGCTTCGCTCTGACTTCGGCTTTAATCGGTTGATTGAGGTTCACTCTGATCTTTTTCGACTGAAGCCTGAAATCAAGGTAGTTAGTTGTAATAAAACTGATTCATCTTTAACATGGTCGCACCAGGGTTGAGATCATACTGCTCAGACTCTTCGTTGATAAGAATTTTCGCCTTTACAAGGATGGCCAGGACTTGACTAATCAGCTCTTTCGGAATCGAAGTCGCGGTGACGAGTTCAGAGAGAGAAAGTGTGTCATGGTTGTTATACTGTACCAAGACACCCATCTGGAATGAGCTAGTCATCAATATGTATCTCTGGTTGAGATAGTTCGTCCGCAGTTCGTTCTTCGAGTAATTCCATAGCCAAGTCAGCTTCCGCCCTGAGTGTTTCGTTTGGTAGTAACTTTGGAACCGGTCGAACGTAGGATAAATTTCCCTCGGAACGGTAAATTCGTGTGAAGGCGGATTCAAAGGCCAGAAGTTCGTACGAGAACCATGACACTAAATGTGACGTCTAAGTCGTCATGGTTCTGTTGCATGCGTTCCTTGAACTGGTCCGTTAGATCTTTACTCAGACTCATGTCTGATGCGCGATATGAGTATTGAACTAGTCAAGAACTGTCAAATGGTTTACCTGTAAACATCCGTTGCAACTTGTTCGTGTATTCGAATCCACAGGCTTCTTTGAGCTTGGAGATCATACTCGCTTCGGCCTCATCAGATGCCGACACGCTATGAATCAGACGTTTCGACAGCTTGGTGGAGTAGAATTGCTGGAATACATCCTTATCCTCGAGGTATTTAAAGAGGATCATCTGATGAACGCTAAGCTCTATAGGAAAAATAACTGACAGAAAAACAAAAGCGCACCACACGGTTCAATGCCCCTTCCAAATCCTGTTCCTCCGCCATCTTATTGTTTTTCCGAAGTAGCAGGTCTGTATGTTTCGCCAGCAGTTCCGGTGATTTATTACTCGAGGTTCCGGTGGCGGCATTCCGATTGACGAAGTCTCTACATGCTTGTCGAGACTAGCAACGAATCCAGCTTCCCCTCTGAAACTACGCGTCACGATCGCGGAGTTCTTCGCGTGGACTTCCAAAAGCGCGTCAACGTACGCTTTCGGATCCAGCGCCTCAAGCGTTGTACCATCCTCTCCTACAAGTCGTGAAACGGCGTCAAGACCAGCCTTCTTGACATGATCCTCGAATCTCTTCCGTAGAGGCTCCAGACCGTTAGATATGCGGGATAAAGAGCATACATGCGTTGTAGGTCTTCGTCTCTGTCAAAATCGAGAAGACTTTGAAAGCTGTCCCACATAAGGTCGGAGTGCGATTTAATGAGGACCTCTTCGCATTTGGATATAAGGGTTTACGTGTTTCGGTGTGTAGGTATCGCTCGACGCGATCTTCCTCCTCTCGTAGACGCTCTTCGGCCTTCTTGAGATAGTCCGGTACGCTGTTTTCCGCCAAGAATGCCTCTGACTCTTTCTTGTAATACATTTCTGTGGCAGCAAGGAAGGGTGCTTCAAAGTGATCTTTATAGACATCAAGACACGGCTTGTTTGGATCCATGTCGTCCAGTCCAAGAGATACAATGAATCGACGACTTTCTTCACAAGGCCTTGGTCAATGGTTTCTCCGTTCCGCTGTTGTTCAATCAGGTGTAGTAAAGCATTCGCCAGGGTAGCATTCTTCTGTTGTATCGGAACGAAAAGATTGTTTTTCCATTGGACAAGAGCCAGCTGTGCACGCATGTCAATGGACTGATACAGCGGATGTAAGTAGATGTGACACACAGTATACACCGGGTACACTGTCTTTCTTCCTTCGTCCCGTTCACGTTTGACCCAGTGTCGGTTGAGATACGTGAACAGCCGGTTGATGTAGTTCGCTCCCGTTGTGTATCGTTGCCATTCGGCGGCATAATACCTGAGCAAATTGTCTTCTTGCAGACCCTCGGCTTTCTGTATCAAAGCTATCAACGATCGACGCGACCACGAGGCAATGCAAGTAACGAACGTCCCGAAGGGCTTTTAGGTGCACCACGAAATATCGGATAAGGTTGTTGTACAAATCTGACCCCATCAGATTTGCCCCAGCTAATAAGAGGATTCAGAACGGCTCGATTAGCTGGAAAAGGCATTCTCACTTCTGGTAGCCGCGCCAAGACCCATGCCTTCCGGCCCCGTCTTTGGCGACGTGCAGTAGTTTGTATGCGACCGTGTAGAGCGACATATACTGCATATCTGGCTGTCAATTGACGAAATCGAGCTAAGATCTGGGCTGACCTTGGAGTACGAGACGCCGGTCTGCAACTTGGTCATGATGTGGTCCACGCCTTCTTCCAGGAAGGCCCAAGTCGTTATTAGGTCTGCGTTGGCGGGAGGAATGGGCGGGTTGGAATTGGGGGACGCCATGGTTATAGATTGAGCTGGACGTCCACTGGAAGGACTCGTGTGGCGGTTTGACCACCGGAGTACAGACGCAAATAGGTACCCTTAGTGACAAGTAGTCACAACGTTTGCAATATCTGTCACACAAGCAATGGAGGAGGAGCATTCAATTATTGCCCAAGTCAAACGCAATGTTCCTAAAGTAATAGAACTGAAATGCCGCGACATAGCGGTCACCATTTCCCTCCATCCCTCCACCTTTCCAGTACTGTGTCCAGCCATCCATGTCACTGAACGATTCGTCAATGGCTTGCATGCACAGAAAAGAATGAGCAAACCAATATCACCACAATTCGCGTCTCTTCGCGCGAATAGCCTTCACCAGTGTATGCCTTTCGCTCCATTTCTCTCTCTCCACTTGGTGACCGGTCTCCCGTTTCTTCAGCAAGGACTTGCGTTTCGAGCTCTTAAGAGCAGCAACGAGGCCGACAAAAGTTTGGGTACAGCCAAACATCTTCGCGAGAGTTCCCCGGCTATATTTTTCAGGATTTCCCCTCCGGAGCTTCTTGATTTTTTCTATAACGGCCTCAGAGACACGTTCAGGCTGGACTTTCTCATTTGGACGAGATAACGGAGGTAGAGCACTCTCTGTCGGCTTGGCTCTAGGCCGCAAAAGAGGTGAGGCTGGGCTTGTTGTCAAGGAGAATGGTGAAGGCGACGTAGGTGGAGGACGATGGATGAAAGTGAGTTCTTCGTCGGGAAGGGTAGTCACGGCGGCGCTAAGATTGTTTACCAAAGGATCTGGGGCGCGATATGGTGGCCTTTCCGACGTCCCTGGCTTCGGCCGGGGATATCTGGTAGCATAGGAACGCGTGAACGATAGCGCCCGCCCGCAAAACTGCCGTTGCATATCGTGGACGTCGTTTGTTACGATGAGCTCAAGATCGGACTTCGAAAAGTCCGGGAAGTGGGCTGACTAAGCGAGACCCAGACGCGTTCGACTTTCACCGCGAACGTCGAGATCGCTTGTTCTTTCCACGTTATGTTGTCTGTCTCTCGCTGTGCGCGGCGACTATTCCACCCGTCGTCGATATTTGGTGCTGGGGCCAGATATGCTAGCTCTGAATCGTCTTCTTCTTCTCAGTCACCGCCCAAAACCGCTTCATTTGGTTTCCGAACGGTCCCTGAGGAAAGCAAAGAGTCGCTCGTAAAGGAGGTTTTCGACTCTGTTGCCTCTTCGTACGACCTCATGAATGACGCGAGCTCTCTTGGTGTCCATCGCCTCTGGAAAGATGATTTCGTGTCGAGACTGAGGCCTGGAAGGAAGGGCCCTCTGAAATGTATAGACGTTGCCGGAGGAACGGGCGACATTGCGCTCAGAATTCTCGACTACACCAGGGAGAAGCATTACGACAGAGAAACAACGGTGGAGGTCGTCGACATCAATGGGGAGATGCTGAAGGAAGGCTTCAAGCGGTTCAAACAGACAATGTATCATAACAGTGCGTGATTTTTTGGGAAATTCCAGGACCTTTTTCTAATATTCCTGTAGCCCCACAGGTATCATTCCATGAAGCCAACGCGCAGGAGCTCTCTCCCTCCCAGTTTCCTGATAATCATTATGACCTCTACACCATTGCGTTTGGTATTCGAAACTGCACGTCGATTCCGGCCGTTCTCCAGGAGGCCCACCGTGTATTGAAGCCAGGCGGAACATTTGCATGTCTCGAATTCAGCAAAGTTAACAATCCTATTCTTAGCACGTAAGATGAAGCCTGCTAACAACTTGAAACAAACTAAAACGATCACCAATAGGTTGTACGAACAATACTCGTTCTCTATCATTCCTCTGTTGGGGACCATCCTTGCTGGAGACCGCAATTCATACCAGTATCTGGTGGAGTCTATCCGACGGTTTCCCCCACAGCCAGAGTTCGCGGACATGATTAGAGAGGCTGGTTTCAAGACCGGTGAAAATGTGGATGGAGGTGCATGGTCAGATTTGTGGGGTGGCATTGCTTGTATACATATCGGAGTCAAAATTTAACGCGCCGAATAACTGTCGACGCAATTATCTTCGTTTGAAAACGTACTCAACACATGCCGCAACTCATTTTATCTTGGAACATCCCGTCCCTGCCAAGCCTTGCCGGCTCTTCCGCAGAATAGCCACTGAAGACTAATACCGGTAAGTATTCTCCATGTCCGGTCGACGTTCGGTCGCAGTGTTGCCGTCACCATTTAAGCATTGAACAGCCTTGAGGCTGGCTGGGCCATCACGGAACCATGTCAGAACCAGCCCACTCTCGACAACGACACAGCAATGGACGCATCGTCGACGAGGAGTATGCCTTGTCTGAACGGCGAAATTCGTCATCAAGCAGCAGCTCAAGCTCTTCATCTTCCTCGTCTTCCAGCTCAGACTCCTTGTCCGACATCTATGGCATGCGACACTTCCATCTGTTCCCCGACAAAAGGAGTCTCGTGCTCTTCAAAGACCGTTTCTTGAGGACAGGAAAGAGGAAAGTTGGAGTAGTGGAAAGTCTTAGAGCTATCGCGCTGTCGTCATGTGCGTCGGAATCACTTGCATGCCCTGAACGTCTCTTGACTTTATTCTTTTTCACAGGGGTCAACCTTTTCATCGTCTTTATTCCATTAGCATGGGTAGCCCACTTTGGAAATACGCATGATGAACGCGAGAGCGGGGATGCGCAACGTGTATGGCCGTACGGAGTGACATTCACCTGTGAGCGACAGTCAACGAACTCGCTGTCGATCATCTCTAACATACGTTTCTACAGTCTGCTTTCTTGCCATTGTCCCACTGGAAAGACTATTTGAGTATGGAGGAGAACAGATGTCGTTCTACTGTGGATCGGACCTGGGGGATTTAATTATCATCTCTCTGAATAAGTACGTGCCATTTTTCAGACCAAGTAGGTTGGTCTCTTCAATTGATTGTATACCTCTACAGCACAGTAGAAGCAACATTGGCCATTATACTTATGACAAAATGCGAGTGAGTATTATCAAAATTATCTATCCTTTAGAACGATCTGACAGTCAACTCAGGCTGAAGCTCCTCCAGTCGACTATCATTGGTAGGCTCCTTCCCTGCTACCGTACATTTTCCGTGAGGCTTACATCCAGGCAGGTGTCATCGTTCTTCATCTTCTCTTGATACCTGGCACTTCGTTCATCGCGGGCGGCGCGCGTGTATTGGAGCAGGACCTCCATCCTCACCTCACACAGCTCAACCATACCCTACTGGCTATCGGGTGGGTCTAAATCCCTTTTAGTGCCCACTGAAACGTGTTGACATAAAACAGGGTGCTGTCACTTCTGCTTCCTACAGCATTCTTTGCGTCAATTCAGGGCGTGGACTCGACGGGCGTCGTCAATGATGAAACGCGTCGCTCATTCCTCCAAATGAGCCGCGGTCTGGCGATTATCCTTCTCCTTGTGTACATCTGCTCTCGAATTTTCTTGCACAATCCACCTGGGGCCAATAATGCCATGAGGTTGCATCCGAATGCCCCCAAGGAGATGGAAGAACGGGAGCAAGAATTGGCGGAGAAGGAGCCCGAAGTCAGTCAATGGGTCTGTATCATCATGCTGATTATCACAATCGGTTTGATGGCCGCCACTGCGGAATGGGTACGTCGAAAGCATTCAAATACTGCCGTCGTTCGCTTATATGCTTGCAGCTGGTTGATAGTATTGAGTTCGTGAGAGAAGAATCAGACATTGAACAAGAGTAAGTCATGTACGAGTATTCATATCTCTAGACTGACAATGCGATTAGGTGGTTTGGTCTTATCCTCCTCCCGATTGTATCCTTCTCTGCGGACGGCGCTGTCGCGATGATGTTCTTTGTCCGATACCTCTTCCGGCACTACCTTGGAAAGCCCTCAGCACCGAACACAGTAGCCAAAGCTCGGGCCATCGATCTGTCTATCCAATTTATTCTGTTCTGGATGCCATTCATCGTTCTTCTGGCATGGTGGACGGGCAGACCTTTCTCCCTTCTGTTCGGTACGTTTTTTCCTTGCGGAGACGCGCTTACATTCTGAGGACTAATTTTACGAGTGAAAAGATACATTTGAGGTCGCATTGACGATTGCAGCGTGTTTCCTGGTGAACTACGTGACGGCAGATGCCAAGACAAACTGGGCTGAGGGATTCGCGATGGTGTCGTTTTATGCGATGATAGTGAGTCCTAGACTGACTCCCTATGGCTGGTCTGATCCTTGTCTATAGGCATTAGTATCATGGTTTTATACTGGACAGCCTGAAATTCGCGAGCTGCTGGCTTGCACGAGTGTAGCAGAAGCTGTTGCCGGTGGCGGCGCCGAATGATGAAACCGCACGACATGTGGCACTCTATCTAATACTATATCATATTATACCCATCGTCTGAATATAATATAAATGGTCTTCTGGGAGAATGCACGTTATCACCTGAAATCTAAGCTAACAAAGACCATGACAAACAAAACGGTAATCGAGTTCTAGCGCATGACTAATTCCACATCCATTAATTATTGAACAGCGAGTCAGCAAGCAGACGTACAGTTTTGCCCCCGAATTAGACAACTACCCCTCCTTCTCTTTCGAAGCCAATTTGACAGCCAATTTGATTGGTTGGTTTGGTTGAGTTGTCCCCTCTTTGGCCTTCGAAGGAATCAAAACGCACGACACCCCTTCCTTGCCCCCGGCCTCCAAAGGTGGATTCGGCGATAGCGGTTGACTCATCCGCTGTATAATAGAGCCAACAGCATACTTGACGGTATGCAGGAATCCCTGCTGGACGCGTGCGTTTGTGACCTTACTGTTTGATTCGACACCATTCCGGACAACGAATTTTCCGGGTAAGGACCAAGGGCGTACACGATGATGGGTCCGTCGAGTGCACCATCGCATATCCCTAGTCACGACAGAGTTGTATGCGTCGAAGAATACCACACAGCCATAACACGGTGGTGCAGAAGTGCCGAAGTAAGGATATGGCGTTAGGTCATAATTTTGATTATGGTGATGTAGGAGTAAGATTGACTCTGGGCAGTGTCCCTGTGAAGATGCGGCGTCATCGTAACTCATTATGTCGTCCAGAAACTGGGAAGTGGTCTCGTTCAACCGGCTCTCCACGTCGCCATTCTCCGTCTCCGTGTTCGTATGTACACTGTCATAGGCGCTGCGAAGACATCTGAATAAGGTCTCTCGACTATGGCGCATGGGACCGATGAAGGGCGGTGGTTCGACAATGATTACTCGGAGTTTCTTTTTAAAGATGGTACATGTTCGAGGTGCCGCAGCGATGTCGAAAAGAACATCAATACGCAGCTGGATTTCCATCAATGTGTTTATATATTGTGTGAGGCTGAATGGCTGTTTATTTTTTCCTTAACGTAGAGTAAGCAGTCAATAAATGTTCGAGTATTCAGCGACGCAACATACTTTCGTTCTGGTTGTGATATGTTTCTGATTCTTCAAAACCGACAGCCAAAAATATTTTAAACGCGGACGGAGAGGTGATAGTGTAAAGGGACGTCATGAGTTTGGCTACCGACAACCAGATTTCGTCAGGTAGCGCCTTGTCTATCCTGCACAGTTCACGAAGCATGATGATGATTTCCTGGACCGCCTCCAAGAAGTCGAGGTGCTCCTTCTTTGGTGGTGGATCCATTGTACGAGCGTGTTTGAGGATTGCAAGAAAATCAGCATGGAATTTGCTGACGCGGTGATAGATCCTCCTAAAGCAGCGTCCATACACTAGCCCGCTGAGTTTCAGCAGAAGTGCGGGGCTTTCTGACAGTCCCCTGACCTGTGGAGCGTTCGCGAGGATGTCCCAGACAGAGCGGATATATTTCTCCAGTGCCTGCGGGGTAGAATTTCTATCCGTTGAGTTGGTAGCCACCCAGGCGTAGACAAGATCTGGATGGTGTGAATAGGACACGGCTACAGACTGTCCATGGGGCTTGTCAACGCACATGCACGCGACCGCGTCTAACGCCGCCTTGGAAAACAGCTCGGACCTTTCCTCAGAAACGCGATGCCCAACTACCGCATTCCGACGAACGGATTGCTGAAGAATATCGTGAAGATCAGATTGGGCGATCCTGGAGGACAAAGCAGAAAGGATTGACAAAGAATCTTGTGGTGAAATCTCCATGAAGACGATGCAATGAAGAGACGGAAACTCGGAGTATTCTTTTTCTGGATTCGACGCCTCGTAACTTGTACGTCAAGAAGGGAATAAGCGAGCCTGGCGCCTTGTGGGGACCCAACACGCGCCGTCCCCGCTGTGAAAAGTTTGTGAACGATGTGACAGTGTGAAACAAAGGAAAACCATCAAAAATGGAAAAAATGCGGAATCGCCCATGGGTCGAATGAACGCAAATCCAAGGCTTCGATTTCACTTTCGAATTTTTACTTCCGCGCGTCCCTGCAATTCTGTTGTTAAGGAGTTTCTCTCGGTAAATGCCGCCGTGTTAATCATTGATCGCCGTAGACTCTTTTCAGAGCATCCATGTCACCGCCAGTCATCTTGGTCTGGGTCAGCAACTGAAGCGACTGTTCAACTCAGAGTATACGTCGAGACGCAAAACCAAGACTATAAATCTCATCGTTCCCTTCTTATCCAGTTTTTCGTCCAAGCAAGCAGCCTCCGAAATCAATCCGAAGTTCAAATTATCATCATGGGCCGAAGCGCAAAAGTCGCTAAACGCGTGGTAAGTAGACCCAGAGTGTCTATAGCATAGCATTTATCAACTTCTCGTAGCCGAAGAAACTGAAATCCTCCGCGCTGGACACTGGTTCTTCGGCAAACAATGCGCAACAGGTTCAACATGCTAAAAAAAGAGCCAGCCTAAAAAGCAAAGCAGGGAATAAGGGGGGGAGTAATAAGGCGCTGCTTGGAGGTGCAGATTATGTATCATTAATGATGGGCGGACTGAAAGAAAGCGCGCCAGGAGGCTCAGAAGCTGCCTAAGGATAGCTAGGTACTTGAGGATAGTGTACTAATCACCAGCTGTTCGGTTTGTATCAGTACGGATGATTGACAAATAGATACTACTATGGGTGACATCTTGTGGGATGTTTAATGATGGTCACTTCGGAGAGGACCTATACTATTCGGATGAACAAAAAGTACATGGTTGCAGCGTATTCAACTTGCTAATGAAATCGAAAGGGTGGCTTCAAGCCGACTATGATTGGCCAATGACCCATGAAATAGATAGTTACAACGACACCCCATCCATAAATACACCCTGTCGATGCGGCATCATATATGTATTCGCACTATAATAGGAATTCGACGCACCTGACTGGGACATAGCAGTCATTTGGCCAACCCAGTAACATTTCCCCAGCTCGAGATAGTATCCCGATTATAAGTTAATGGAATGTCGGGCAATCTACTGTCATGGCTCGAGGATAGTTGCTTCAAGGCTCTATTTCGAGGAGACGATGGTAGGCCGACAACGGCTTGTGGAAGCGGTTTGATCACAAAGTTGGAGGAGGCATGCGAGACATGAGCGGATACGGTGGAGCTTCGCGTACTCTCGGAGGTAACGGGTGGGATAGAAGAAGAAGCAGTAGGATTTCCTAGGACTCCTGACCGCAAATGAGTGAGCGTGGGACTGCCGAGGTTGCCAAATGATGATTCGGATCGCGCTCCTGAGCTGGCAGGCCGAGCGTTGTTTTGGTTTGTGGCCATATTCAACATTCCCTCAATATCTAGGCTCGTAGACCTGCTCATGGGGGTGATTCTATCAGACCCACGTCTTGTCTGACCGGGACTGACGATGTCCCATGACTGTCCACTGCCACGGGAAAAGCTAGAAACAGACGGAGAGTAATTTGCAAGAGCGTAAGGCGGGTCCACAACGACACCGTCTGAGTGCTGGAGTTCCGGAGGTCGAAAAGTAGAGTAATCTTCTTTCTCTGTGAAGCCAAATGAACGTCGTTTGTAAGGAGAATCTGGAACGAAGGGGATGCGTTTTAATCGCTGCCTGCGGTGCCGCCTCTCGCGGATGATAAAGAGGACGATGAGAATCGATATCAAAACCACCAATCCTAACCCTACGCCAACGCCAATAGCGACATTCCTTTCAAAGCCATCAGAATACTATAGAAGAGTTTCAGCCTGGCGTCGACTTACATTGGAACTGCCGGCTGAGTAGTCATACCGTTGTCTTGGCTGCTGGTCTCGTTGCCATTTCCGTTGATCTTAGGTAGGCAGTCCTTTGACGTTGTCGTATCGCCAGAGACTGAAAAAACCTGAGGTCAGATCAGACAGCTGAGGCGAGGATAGTCCAGAACTTGCCCATTATCAGAGATGAAGTATTCTGCTGATCAGGTCCACTGTCAAACAGCAATACGACATCATTTTGACGCGAAAAATTCATGCTGTAAATGGCCCGTTTAGCAACTGTATCATCGTCTGTCTGCTGTAGCAGAAAGGATGGGCCCTTTGGCTTCAATAGACGGACAGACGGGGCCTCTTGCGTAGTGTATGTCACGGTAAAATTACCGCATTGGTCTACAGAATCATCGTAGATGAATAAGGCTTTCCTATCAGGATCGGGAGGAAGGCAGGACGTGTCGTCTGAATCTAGGACCTTGAATAAGTCGGATACCGGGGCACTGTTGTCAGCCGTCCTGATCATCGAGAGAAGCGATGAATGTTGTGCCAGCCTTCAGTGGGAAAAAGGTGACATAAACCCCGGAGGAGTTTATTGCCGCATTGGGTATGGGTATAGCGATAGGTGGTGCATTGAGGGGAAGGAGAGTGAGATTAACGGGGATAGAATCTGCAGGAATGTCGCTCCCCTGGAACGAGATGGATACCGGAGCGCACTGAGTAATGTTATCACTGTCGAACTCGAATTTAAATGTTTTTGCGAGGACGGCCTGCGATCCCAAAGCCGCTACGCCTAGCAGAAAAGCAGATATAACGACCAGCATGAGAGAAGATAAAGAGAGGACTAGTTCATAGGGACCGGCCGTCTGAGTCGTGGACTAGCCACAGAGACACCAGGGTAGTGAGAAACAAACACAGAAATGATTCAGCCAGCCGGTTAGAACTAATGGCACATGATATGCATAGCGACGGCTATCAGAAGTGCCTGGAGCAGAGCTACAACATTCTTCAATGGCATTCCTGAACTGTGATTGGCGGATTGTGATTGGTGGACGCAACTGAGTGAAAGTGTTGGTTACGATGAAAGTACAGCCTGTACAGGGGATCTCGGGAGTCGCGATTCTCGCTGATTCGGCACAATCGGTCCGAGTTTGATGACGAATGCGGGGAACCAAAATTGGCGGGGAAGTACCTGCTATGCTCCGGTCGACCACCACAAGAAGGCTTTCCGCCCTTAAGCGATCCCATTTTTTTCTTTCGAGAAGCTACAGTCAACTACAGGAACGTCTGCCTCATTCTCAGTCCCCAATTGTTTCTCGACCCGAGTTCTTCAACACTGTAACGTCCAATGGGCAGCAAATCTCGACTTATCGAGTCCTGGATAGTGCTGGCAAGCTTTTGGACGCGACCTCTACTATTGAGGTATGCTAAGCCTATTTTTACTCGTGAATGCGATTCATAATCCGCGCTTCGTCGCCTAGATTGATGAGCAGCTGGCACGAAGACTGTGAGTGCCACATGCTGCTCCTTGCACCATCAACTGATGTAACAGCAGTTACGAAAACATGCAACTACTACCGGCCCTTGACAACATTTTGTATAATGTGCAGCGACAGGGAAAGATATCGTTCTATGTCAGTGTTATACATTCATTACTCATGACATGACAAGGATCTGATGCACCCCTTCTAGATGACTACGGTTAGTTCATAGTTCTGGGTGTCACAGCTAGCGCCATGTTTATTTTGATCCAGTATGGCGAGGAAGCTACGATAACTGGTGCGGCGGCTGGTTTAGCTATGGATGACGAGTAAGTTCAACAAGCGCGCTGATACTCGCGTTCTGATGCCCCCCTAGAGTTCTTGGTTAGCTGAAACATGAAGTCGCTCCCGTTCCGTATGTTTACTTCCAGAATACAGGTCAGTATCGCGAAATGGGTGTCCTATTGTGGCGCAATTTCGGGATTCAACAAGTTTTCGCCCAGTGTTTTGGGAATCATGAAGACATGTCGGGAAAAGGCAGACAAATGCCAGTCGTGAGTATAAGTCAGATGATTCATTCCAGCGCTACTCATCTGTTTGTAGCATTTCGGATCTCCCGAACATCACTTTCACACTATTTCCTCGCCCCTTGCTACACAGATTCCACAGGCAGCAGGCGTCGCATATGCTCTCCGCCGTATGCGTTCAGGCACAGTCGCTGCTTGCTTCTTCGGCGAAGGTGCCGCATCTGAAGGCGGTGGGTTGTAACTACAAAGCCTCGTCGTCTGCTAACTCTTGTGGGACAGACTTTCATGCTGGACTTATGTTAGCATCCACGATCCCGTCTCCGGTCATATTCATTGTCCGAAATAATGGATTTGCCATCAGTACGCCCAGCACGGAACAGTACAACGGCGATGGTATTGCCAGTCGAGGACCAGGATATGGCATTGACACCATCCGTGTGGACGGTAACGATGTTCTTGCCGTAATGACCGCTGTGAAGGAGGCTAGGCGGCGCTGTGTAGAGCAAGGACGTCCGGCCTTGGTTGAGGCGATGACTTATAGGTATGCCTTCAAGCCGAGGTCGTTAATGGACCATTGAATTGTTTCCAGAGTAGGACATCACTCGACCTCGGACGACTCATTCGCATATCGGGCAAGATCTGAAGTCGAAGATCGTAAACGTATTGATAACCCCATCGCCAGATTCCGGCTCTTTATGGAATCTCAAGGATGGTGGGATGCGGAAGCCGAAGAGGCTCTGAAGGCTAAGTTGAAAGCAGACGTCATGAAGGAATTCAAGAGGGCAGAGTCGGTCAGCCTCTGCGAAGTTGGAGAATTGTTTACTGATGTCTATGGTGGCGAAATACCATGGAATATTGTAAGACCTTATACACGTCCAAGCACCTCCTTTCTCTAATTGATTTGAACAGAGAGAGCAGCGCGAGGAATTGGGGAGCCTATTAAAGAAGTATAGCAAGTCATGGGAGCCGTGGCGAAACCAGCTAGCGAAGTATAAGAACCAGGGCCAGGATATAATGAAGGAATGATGGTTGATGTTGTGTATGGAAACTCGTAGAACCTGTAGCATTATTGTAGTCCTCATTCACATACTCACAGTATAGCGATCACTCGGACATTGGTATACTGAATACATGTACAACGAAGTCCCCGAAATGCCCTCAACTTAATGGCCATGGCCTAACAGAGAGCTGAGAGTAAATGGCACCAACATGCCAAATATTATAAGAGTGACCCGCATGACCTTGTGAATTTCCGATGCATTTTCGGAACCGGAGTGATCTGATACTGGTTGAAGAACAGTGGCGACATATAAGAAAGTACCACCCTGAAGTAGTGAAATTGTGAGCCCAGCAGGAGTCCAGAAATGGCGTGCGACGTACAGAGATGAGCAACGCAAGGCCTGTCCAATCTGCGTGATCTCCGACGCCGAAGAAAGACAAGAAAGCGTAAGTGACAAATGTGGCCACCGGGGTTGTAGCGCTGAAAATGGCAAGGTGCTTCTTACAGTCAGGACGAGGAAGCGATGTAGCCAGCAGCGAAGTCGTCAAAGCTAAAGATGTAGGCGCTAAAAGTACGGATTGGATGAATAACGCGCGTCGTGATCAAGGACAGCATCGAGAGATCACCTTTGTGAACCATGATGGCAAGAAAAACGATGAGCGAAAGACGGGAAGAGTCGTCTGCATTGCTAGGGAATAGGGAGACACCCAACGCAAGCCCGTCCGCTAGACTGTGTATTACTAGTCCAAATGTAAGAGGATAGGCTCGTGCTTTTGCCCCAATGACAACAGCACTCCGAGGATTCCCATCAACTTGGACATAGCCAGGTCGAGAAATACCCTCTTGTCTCTCCAGCTCCCCTAGTTCAGCATCGAATTCAACACTCGAAGTGTCGTGATTATGTAGCGGAATAGCTGGAACGTCCGGCGCAGAATGTGAATGTGGAGACACAAATTGCTCCACTACAAGCATAGATGTGAACCCAAAGAGTAATGAAAGAGCCACACGGGACGACAGCAGCTTAGGATCAATCTGGGCCTCTACAAGTGCTTCTATTCCTCTATAGACATCAACAAAAGACCACGATGGCGGAGAAGTAGACATACTCTGGTATGATCACTCCTAAAGCAGTTCCAAGGAGCAGGCCGGTCCCAACCAATGTAAGACGAAGCAAATGACTCTCTATTATGTTGAATGTGAGTCGCAGTACACAAGAACGGACGACATTTTGAATGTAACAGACATACTTGAAAATGTAAAAGATAGCGGTAAAACTCCACACGCAAAGGATGATACACCCAAGAGGGCTGTCATTACGAGTAATGCAAGCATGGTTGCGACCACTGTCGGTTGACGGCAATGGCCAGTCCAACTTGTCGACGTGTACACGGTGTATCAAAGGTAGCTGCGGGATGCGACGTGCGTCCGCCGGCCCGGGGGACCCTAGGACCTGAGGCGATGGTAGTCACGTGCCTGCTGTGGCGAT